>CM075855.1:22888804-22908732 GCA_037975125.1 Latrodectus hesperus | reverse complement strand
TGTAAACTTAAAATGTTACTTTTTTATTTAAACTAACAATTAGGAAATAATTCCGCTTAAACATTCTTTGAAATATTTATCTTTAACCTAAAGGGGGAGATTAATTTCTTCAATTTTGGACAATAATACAAATTTAATAATCGGCTAAATTATATAATTACATATATCAAGCCTATGCATAATCATAAGTTGTGTTTATAATTGATTTTTATATACACATAAATGATAAAATTGTAAATGTAAAGAATGTTTTCCGATAAATAATAAAAATAAGAACTTCGTATAAGGTTCACATGAGAAGATGAAGCTTTAAAGTAAGTTATATGGAATTTTTTTAACACTTATAAAATTTCATGCTTATTGAATATTTGTTTTAGTCAATTATTTAATTTCTAGCTAAATAAATATATAAATAATTAATATCTCTCAGAAATATTTTCTTTAAAAAAATGATATTTTTAATTTTTAATAATATATATATATATATATATATATATATATATATATATATATATATATATATATATATATATATATATATATATATATATATATATATATATATATATATTTGTTAATATCACTGTGCCAAATGCCATAAAGTTTAGTTGTATAATCAATAAAAAACAATCGTATCAAACGCAAATATAAGATTTTATTTTCCAATAAGATAAAATTCATAAGGATGCTTATTCTTAAAGTGACTATAACAAAAAGAGTATATTAATTTCTTCAGTGTATAAAACTTTTCAAATTTATATTATTATTTTTCTCTTCACTATATATATTAAAACAGAATAATGGTTTGTTAATTTCTTTTTTGATAAAAAATCATCCTCGTGTAGATATTTGCTTCAAATAAATGTAGTAATAGCCATAGAAGTGCTATTTTATTGTAATTTTTGATTATAAAGATAAGGAAACAATGTATGTATCTATTTTTTATGCTTAGAGTGTTTGTGTAAAACATTCCTTTGAACAGCATAATGATAAATTTTCAAATAGTTATTAAAATCACTCTCTTGTGGGCAGTTGCTGCAGAGAAATGCAGTAATTGGTCATAAAATATGTTTTTATTGCTAAATTTGACGGTAGAGATAGTGAATGAAAAATGATTATATAAGTAATCTTGATTTTAAAAATCATTGCAAAAAAATACATTATTAAGTAGTAGAATAATGAAATCTAAAAAAAAAAAAGATTAAAATGATAAAATTTAAGAAATGCTCTTACAATTATTATATCTAGAAACAGAGAATTGTAGGTAGAACATTAAATGATGATACAATAATACTGTGAATACTATATAATATAATGATAGAGAAAAATTTTAAAAATACTAAATGAATTTAAGTATTTGTACAAAATAATTTTAGGAGTTAATATGTAATTCTAGAAGGAAAAATCATTAATCCTCTTTTATTAATTGCTTATAAATATTTGTCAAATCACTACTTTTATAAAATTCTCAGAACTTGTAAATTGTTTTAACTAGTTTCCTTCTTAAGTTAGCCTTTGCAATTTTCTTCAAATGTTTATTTAGAATAAGTCATAAAATTTTACTTTTCTAGTAATTAACTTTTACTACTTAAAAATGCTAGTAATTTTACGTTAAACTTAATATATATATACACACACATATATATATGTATATATATATATATATATTTATATATATATATATATATATATATATATATATATATATATATATATATATATATATATATATATATATATATATATATATATATATATATATATATATATACATATATATATATATATATATATATATATATATATATATATATATATATATATATATATATAATATATTAATAGTAAATATTCTAAAATTCTGCCATTTGATTTAAAAATTATGAACTTTCTTTAGCTGTAATTACGAAATAAATAAAAGTAAATATGTATAAAAATTTAATAAGAAATTGAATGAAAGAATTTTGTTTTATAGTTGACATAGAATCTTTCAAAATTTATTTTAAATTTAGTACTTTTACACTATATAATAATGCTTAGTTAATTTCTTTATGAAAACAGTTTCTAATTTCTTTATTGACACAAATTTAAACTAATTACAGAAATATAGAATTATTTATTAAATTTGTTTGCTAAGTTAATAAGATGAAGTAATACTTTCTAATAAAAATATGTATACATTTAATATGATTATATATTTGAAATAAATGTTATGTATAAAAAATATGTATCCAATATTTAAGTAATAATTATAGTTATTTGTAAAATAGTTTGTTATTAATGTTTAATTTTGTGAATGAATAAATTGATTAGATAAAAGAAAGAATTTCTTAAATTTATAATTCAAAATTCCATACACTTTTGAGAAAATTTCTCAGTAATTAGGTTTTGATTGCATGATAAATCATTAAATTTTGAACAATTTAGTTTTCAAGCAAAAACTGCATATTTTTTCAAATTTTTCAAAGTAGTAACTGTATAATTTAACTTCTATATCTAATTGGATTTAAATTAATATTTATTAAAATGGTTAGGAATAGGCAAAATAAATAGAGATAAAGCGAAAAAACGCGTTTTTTAGCTTTGTTTTCTGAATAAAACTTTAGTTTTAAGATAAAAAAATCCGAAAATCAATCAATAATATCAGAAATATTTTTACTAATTAATGGTACTGTTTTTATTTAATGAGGTTATATTTGGTCTTAAAACCTTCAGAGATATCATACCATTCAGCAGCTTGATCATAAAAGAAATTGAAGTAATGGCTCTAAGATAGGGCAAGTTAGAGAAGATAATCAATTTAAAAAAAAAAAAAAAAAAACATTGCTGCCCAGTTTGATGCTAAATTAATTTCGCAACGAAATAATGATTTGTTAATGTGCCACATGTATCAATGGATAAATTTTATGGAGGTTTCGCAGAATTAATTTAATAAAAGTACATTTTACTATAATAAGACATTAATAAAACATTTTACTATAATAATATATAAATAATAAGAAAAATGTTTATAAAATTCTAACTTCAAAAGAATTTAGATTTGTGTTTACTGTTTCAATATATATATGTATAACATTTGATGTACGTAAATAATGATTTAAATTTATAAGTACCTTAATAAAATACTAGAAATAAATGCTTTTTATTTTCATAAAAGTCATTAATATTTTATGTTATGGAAAAAATGTTGACTAATTAAAATTTTAATTATATAAATGATAAGAGGTTTGTTAAAAACTAAGCATATATATATATATATATATATATATATATATATATATATATATATATATATATATATGTATATATATTACATATATGTTTGTATAAATTTTATAAAGAACCTTATATTTTTACTCACACAGGCATACATGAATATATATTATATAGGATAATATGAAATATGATTGTACTCAAATTGAAAATTCAATGTAAATTTTCAGAATATTCATAAAATTTTAAATGACAATATTTAAATAATTATTTATTTAAAATATGTTTTTTAAATTAAATGATTTTACATTGAATAAGAGTTATTCAAAAATTGAATTTCGAATATTAGGCTGTCAATATGAATATTGCAATAGTAATTAATAAATAATGTAACGCATTTAATTGATACAAGACTACATTTGGTATGTTCATTATGTGTATTGAATCTGTATTTTAATTATTTCTGCATATATTACTGGCAATGTGATATTTATATTTAATTAATTTGTAAAAAAATGTAAAATTGTCTTTAATCTTTAGATAGATTTAAACATATTTAGAATATAAATCTTTTCTTGTTTATGTACAAAAAACAAATTTTCAGACTTCTAATCATTATCAGTGTAGAAATCTAATTTCTAATCAAGAGGAAATATTCATGATTTCAGATCTAAAGTTGAATTCTCTATTCTAAGCTGAAATGTATATAAAGAATTTATTTCATTTATAAATAAAATTCCTTGTTTAGATTTGTAACGAGGTGCATGTTTATTTAAATTGATAAAGCTTCATGATTAAAAATAAATATTGCATAAAAAAGGAATTTATTTTGGCTTGAAAATTAAATTTATGTTATGAAAAGATTAAACATATATCTTGTGAGAAAAATTAAAAGAACACACTGAAAATATCATGCAGCTGTTGACGGGGAATATATTGTTTTACACATGTATAAAATTTAAATTAACAATTCTTATTGTCCCTTATTTAGATCATAAGTTATCTAAAAAAATTCTATTTTTCATTTATACTGAAAGATTTGCTTACTTTAAGCAAATCACAAACATATTTCTGCATATATTTATATATTTGAAAATAATTCAATGGAATAATAATAAATTTTAAGTTAACTGAGATTAAGGAGACCGGAAGTTATGACTGCAATAAATTGCTTGGGCACCACTTAGATGTGAGGTATTTTTTAGCAAATTTCCCTGTTTTGAACACAGTTTTACACACTACCAGCGCCATAAAATTGACAGTGAGTAGTAAAACACCTAAAAGTTCGAGGCTACTGAAATATTTTTCAGAACAGCGCAAGTTGTCACATTTTGGAAACACATTAAATTGATAGAAAAATAATATTTACATTAAGCCACTGAGGTTAATCAAAACCTTTTCAAGTAAATGCAGAAAGGAGAAATACAACAGCCTCAACCAGTTTTTTCATATAAGTTAGTCCCTGAAATTTTCCTTTCAGAAAAAAGCTCAATCCTACAAATTGGTCCCGATGATTTCTTTTCTGCAAAATATCATCCTCAAATTTGGCAATTTTCTAGGTTTTATTCCTTGTTAAATGCAAATATAAGCAACAATGCATGAAATATCCCTATAAAGGCATTAAATAATCAATATTCGAAATAAATGGGGTTAACGTATCTGGATTTTATTTATTTTACAAATGGTGAACTTAGGTCATTAGTTCACGGGCTCTCCAATACTACTTGACAATATTTTAATGCCGAGATAGTACGGTACTGGGATTTAAATGTTTAAAAATCATTAGAATTGAGTCAAACAAATAGAGAATTTGTGAAATCCACCAATTTAATTCTATAGAGATGGTCCTACAAGAAGTCACATGCTCAATCAATGAATCCTCTATATTCTGTCAGCAATAGGATAGAGCGTACCTGAATAATAGCGCTAAATAGCAAAATTATTCTCTATACGCATTAATTTTCACGAATTAATGTTGACGAATTAAAAAAGACGAATTAATAATGGATAAAATGTAAGTTTAAGATATGTATAACAATATTCCTATCAGCCATTAATGTGGGATTAATTTATAACATTGATTTTATTGTTAGAATCAAAAGTTAACAAATTTAGTCATAATCATTAAATTATTTAATGTGTTTGGTGAGTTTATTATATATTAATATGGTTCTTTTCAATATTCGGAATTTTACAAAAAATCAATATTTAATAAACGCTTAAAATAGATTAATTTTCTTTTCAATTTTGAGTTTGAGAGTTTTAGAAAGCATTAGAAATATAGTTTATCCTTTACAAAAAAAGCATTATATCAAATACTATTTTTCATCGTCTCAGTAAATGAAAAATGTAGTTTGAGATCAGACGGGATTAGAGTTCAATTTTCTTTTCTTCAAAAGCATTTCCTTATTTCTAAGAAAAACTTAAAGGAAATTTAATTTGAAATCTTTTTAAAGTAAATTGTTTTTTAATGTTAGAAGTAATATTTATAATTTATATTAGAGTGTTAAATACTAAAAATACTTAAAAAAATTTTTTATTTCATAATAGCTTCACATTTTAAATAGTATAATTTAAATAAATATATCTAGTTCAACGTTTGGTAATTAATATGAAATATTTTAATTGCTCTCGAAAAAACGTTTCTAAATGGTGTACTAAAAGTTGGCTAAAATTTTAGTCGAAAGTGTGTTTTAAATTATTTTTCTTTTGTTTCAACAGATGTTTCGAATTTTAGATGTTGTTGCTTTGTACCAGCTATGGTGGCAATATGGGGTGCGCTGCTCCACTTTTCCATTGAACCGTAATTTGGTGTGGAGTCCGAATTTCTCAGTACACACATGTCCTAGGAACCCGTTTATTGGATAGACAGCCATTCATACAAGAAAGGACAAAGACAGGAGAGAGAAAGTACATTTATGCCTGAACTGGGATTCGAACCCAAGACGTCCGTATCCGCAATCAGGCATGCTGACCACTAGACAAGGTGCGTGGCTGGAATCTTAGACAGTATTAGATATAATAACTATTTTCTAATTTCAAAGCGTTTTTTAAATTATTTTTCATTTGTTTCAATAGATGTTTCGAATTTTATATAGTATTGGGAACAGTAGCTATTTTCTGATTTCAAACATGAACTTAGCTGCTTTTATTTGAATTGAATATTTACTTAGTGTAAATGAAAGACGAAAAAAACTTTTAAGCAAAAATTATACCAGCATCGTCTAATTTTTGATTATAAGGGTTTAATAAGGGATTAACTTATTTTAGGACACATATTAAATACCTTTTAAAATGAAGAATGTCTGATACGTTATTTTCCTTAAAAATGGCGACAGTTAAGAAATTAATATTTTCCCCAGAATTCATTTGAAATAAAGAATATTTTTTCTAATTTGAAGCTTTATTGATTAGATGGAAGTCTTTTTTATTTACTACACATCTGCTTATATTTTCTTTAACAGATTAAAATATTTAAATCTATTCTTTTCTTCAGAAGATCATTTTTTTTCTATATATATATATTGACCACATAATTGTAGATGATTGTATAAAGTAATTGAATAAAACGCAATTATTAAAAACTCCAACCTTGATTCTACTTATTATTAAAATAACTGACTAGTTAATATATATTTCCAAACTCAAGCTTTCTTTCTTCAAAATAAATTCCTTCAATAATAATGCATCTGTATCCTCATCATAATTCCATGACAATGCTTGAAGATAAATTATGTTTTTTTTTATTTCAGTTAATATATTTAACATCCATTTCACTAAGTATTAACATATTTAAGCTAACATATTTATCATTCAATATAATTAAGATTACGATTTCTAAATCAAATGATAATTATCACATTTGATAGTTAAAATGCATGTAGAAATTCTCTTTTGTTATATAGTAAATAATAATTTTTCAAATTATTAAGAGAAATATGTATTTTTATTTCTCATATAACACTTATTCATTTTGTTACAAAATATGTGTATATGTTTCATGCAGTTACAAACCGAAGCTTGTGTTTTCCCATTCTCCTACTTTTAACAAGATGTATAGTTAGTTTTGGAAATTTAAATCAATAAAATACTATGTACATATTTTTAATATGATTTTTCAAAAATATTTTTTCCGATTCGAAAATTTAAAAGAAATTGCGTAGATCATTTAATTTATCTAATGATGCTGTTCATGAGTTTAGCTCTACCTTAGGTTCTAACATAGGACAAGGTGCTCCAGGTCTCCGGATCAACAGAAGCTGTTAAATTTTCCCCTTTACCATGAGCGCGGAGTATGTATTGAACTCCCCAACCATTCCATCAAGCTTGAAAAAAGAACTGCTGACCACACGTCCGTCTTCAGAACGGAACTCATCGCCTTCATGAGTGGACTTTCTTTGTTAGCTAACAATACACAAAATGATTTCTCGGAGATATGGATCCTTACAGACAGTCGATCCTCGATCCAGCACCTTTTCAATTGGCAATCCATCGGCGACAGTACTAGTAGCAGTATTCTACTCTTGTTGAAAAGCCTTTCAGTTCAACATCCAATCCACCTCCAGTGGGTCCCCTCGCATGTTGGTCTGTCTGGGAATGAAGTAGCCGATGACCTTGCAAAGGCTGCCGCCAGTAATCCTTTGAGCCCGGAAGATCGCATGGCACTAACACCATCAGAGATCTTTTCCATTACTAAACAACTTACTTCTAAAACCTGGGCTGACCCTCCTGCTCACCCTTGGTACTTCCAAAGACATCCTGGAGCCGCCACAACATTTAAGGGGTCCAGAGTACATCAGACGACACTGTCTCGACTTTCTACTGGTTACTTGAAGTGTATGATCTTTGAGGACGGTGAAAGAAAATACTCAACATGCTCCGTTTTGCCCGCAACACATTTTGAAGTGCTTGGAGTTTTCTCGTGAGGAGGCTGTGCAAAGTCCACATCTGCTTTTGGACTTTTTGGCTGTCTTTGATCTTATGGATCTGGTCTAGTGGAACTAGTCCAGATGGGGATTAGTCCCACCACCACCATGAGTTTAGCTAGTCTTTGTGTTAATGCGTTTTCATGACACATATTTAGAATTTAAACCATGATCTAGATACATTAGATGTATTTAAACTTTATTCTTAAATAAGGAACTTTTAAAAGAAATCATATTTGAGAAAATTATTCATATTTCAGATAGCTAAATTTTTTGTTAATTAATTTGATTGATGAATAAATCGAATCAAAACTTTATTTATTGTTTTAATACTTAAATATTAAAAATTAGATTAAAATAATTTATAAATTTATAACTCTCAGTAAAGAAAAATATTTATAAATAATGAAATATAATTAAAAAATTATGCTAGTTAAGAGAAGTAAAAATAACACTTAACATAATATTTCCAGGTTTCAAGAATTTTAAATTATTTACATCATTTTCAAAAGATTTCAACACCTATAGTATGAGCTAAAAATAAATTTAATTTATAAAATTATATATATAATTACCGTACTAACAATTGATAATTTATTTAGCTTGAATAGTTTAACAGACTTAACTACTTAATTTGAAATTTATACGCAATAGCTGTGGAAAGTTAAAGTAAATGTCAAACTGTTTCATTAATGACAAAAGTTTAAGAAATTACATGTAAGTCTATCGTTGAAAGTATAGGAAAATTTTCTAGTGAGAGAATTGTTTTCTTCGCTTAAATAAATATGCTTATTTAAGGAAAATTAAATTTAAATTCCTTTACTTTTAGAATATTGAGGTATAAGTATGCATATTTTGAAACATTAATGGATAAAAATACTATAAAATAGTCAGAAAATGCAATTTATTTATAATATTAAGTTAATTTGAAAACATCAGAAAATTTTAATCTGAAACTGAAAATTTTAAACTATTTTAAATTACATTTTAACTGCTATTAAAATTTCGGCGATAAGTTATCTGTAAATAACTTTTTTTCACCTATTTTTTATATTCTTTTCGAATATCAATTTTTTCTTCACACTTATTAATGAAATGATATAAGGGAATTACTATAAAACTATCTCTTACACATGTGTGAGACATCACACATGTGTAGATACGAACACATTCGTATCTCTACACATAAGAATTATCTAGGAAATTATCTTATTTAGGCACGAAATTATTCATTTTTAATATTTTTCTTTATTTATCAAAATTACGTCACTTTTTCAAAAATTTATATCTTATATTTGCTTATAGTAAATTGTATTCAAAGGTCAAAATCAGGGTCCACCTTTTTTCAAAGTGATGTCCTAATATTAGATCATCGGAAGCCTTAACAAGAGATTTGTTCAAAGCTTACCAATACTTCAAATTCTAATGGGTTTTTTGTTGGCTAAATCCGACCAATTCCTCATGCAGAAGTGGTAAGCAGCGCCCTGTAATCTGTGAAAGTCCAAAATGTCTGTTTTACACACAAATCCCGATTCCACTACTTTAGAAACCCAACCAAATGACGTATATTCAGATAAATATTTACGTTATAAATATTGTAAAATTAGACTTCTATTAGATCTGCAAAATAGCAATATTTTACATGCTTTCGAACAATATTTATACGCAATAAATAAATAACTATTTTAAGGGAAATTCTGTTGCATTTTATAAATATTTTGATGCATTTATTAATCAGTCTACCTATTTTCTTACATTTATCATATTTCAAGGCGTTATTCCCGAAAACTTAAAGAACACGATATCTTATTAGGAATACGTAGCCATTATATATATATATATATATATATAAATATATATATATATATATATATATATATATATATATATATATATATATATATATATATATATATATATATATATATATATATATATATATATATATACATATATATATATATATATATATATATATATATATATATATATATATATATATATATATATATATATATATATATATATATATATATATATATATATATATATATATATATATATATATATATATATATATATATATATATATATATATATATATATATATATATATATATATGTATATATATATATATATATATATATATATATATATATATATATATATATATATATATATATATATATATATATATATATATATATATATATATATATATATATATATATATATATATATATATATATATATATATATATATATATATATATATATATATATATATATATATATATATATATATATATATATATATATATATATATATATATATATATATAGATAGATAGATAGATAGATAGATAGATAGATAGATAGATAGATAGATAGATAGATAAATACTCATATAGAAATTAATTTAGAACTTTTGAAATAAAAAAAAAATTACTGCAATGAGATTTCAGTTACATTTGGATGCTATGTTCATGCTTTTGACATGTAAAAATGAAATTCTAATTCAATTTAGAAACCAAATGACATTATAGAAAATATTCTGTAACTCTGACAAATGTCACCTTTTGTTGAATACACAATTATATTGCACTATTTTCGATGTTGTTAAACATTTATACCTAGTGTATAGTCTCTTTTTCCACTTTCAGAAGGTTACGTGTTTTAATGATTGATGTCTGTTGCAGTGATACTTGTTATGAGATCCTGCTGCCATTAACGAAATGCAGAAGCTTTTGAATGCAAATGAAACGAACTTCGGTAAAAAAAGCAAAGGTATCAAGAGCCCGCAATTCGTGGATACCATGCTATTGGGTATCGCAAAACGTGACGATTTTGGATGTTCCCATTTGAGAAAAATGTTAGCATATTAAGGGTTGATCTCTTACTACTTCCAAACGACCGATCAACAATCCTTCATACTGGTTTTATTTTCATCCCGCAAGTATTTGCATAAACAAAAAACATACCATTTATTCCCAACTCTGCTCTGATTTCTCTTCAGTGAATTGTTCACTCGTGTTATTGTGCAGTCATCGCTATGTGATATGGAATCACCAAGTATTCTAAAAATAGTAATAGAAAATATAAAATTTAAATCCCACTATTAATCCAAAACAATTTACGGGGAGAGGATTGATGTAATTTAGACAATTATTTAAAGGTTTATTCTTATTGTCTATAAAAAGTAATTTCTCAAATTAATATGTCCTGAAATGCTTGGAAAATGCCCGTAAGAAACTACTTCCCTCGAATTGAAGCTAAAAGTATAAAATATGATGAAATCAAGCACCAGAATATAATCAATCTATAAGAAGTTGATTGCGGATGATGGATGTAACTTTCCAACAAAAATTTTTTTGTATCTTTCCATTTGACATTTTGTTTCCCTCAATTCCATTTGCTCTATTAATCCATCATCATTAAGTTGATAAATTGAAGAATAGTTTTCGATTAAGAGGTTATTGAACGAAAATGGGAACAAATGTACAATATTAAATAAATATGTACCATTAAATCTGAAAAAGATTTTAAAAGAATTGTTGTTTGAAATACAACTTTTTATTTTACTTTATACATTGAAAGTGCCTAATTTATGGAGATAAAAATTATCAACTGTTAAGAATACAGAGTTAGTTACAGCTTTTCCACAGTAATTATATATGAATTCTAAAATATTTATTTGTAATATTTGAAAAAATATCATAAAAAATATAATCTAATATTGCCTAAAATTCCAAACAGAAAAAAATGAAAAACTGATTCATTTATAATTCATTGAGAGAAGACTAAAAACATATAAATAATCTCCTGAATAATAAACCATTTCTTTGCTTTTGAATGATCAGTAATAATATACTTTTTATATTTTTTTATTATAAATACCGAAAAGCAAATTACATTATAGCTCAATAACTCCTAAAAAACTCCCAAAAAGCACAAATTATATAGACATATAGAATCATACATATGTATTTAAAAGTTTTTGAACAAAATTTTCCTAATAAATTAGTTTATATTTGTAGATACGTTATAAATACTTGATGTGAAATTAATAAATAGTTTTATGAAATTAATAAATGCTTGATGAAATTAATAAATACTCTTATAATAAAACTAATAAATTCTTCATTCAAAATGATTTTTTTTCATAATTCTCATAAACACTTTTTTACCAATTCAGTAATTTAGCTAATGTTATGGAAGTATTTTATTCACATAAATTTACATTCTATTACGAAAAAGTAAATAAATGACAGTAGTTTTCTTTAAAAGAAGTAAAATTGGATTTTCTTAAAATAAAAGTTTAGGTAATTGAAGGTAATCTATGAAGAAATATTGAAAAGATAAAGAGATGGGTTTTGAAATATTGAAGAGGCAGGAGCAAAAATAAAATATAATTTTTACAAATGCAAACCTAAATATCCTGTTTAAAGAGAGAAATTCCAAGTAATATCTAATAGGAGTTACATATTTATGACTTGCTAAGTTAAGTTTCTACTTATAAATGTTGATAGTTATTAATTTATAAAATAGGTAATGGATTTTTGTAATTATTCAACTCGGAGTGACCATATATTTATCATCTTCAATTGGCGACTAAAATATACATATATAATTTTATGTCATGACCTAACTCCTATAATTATGACCAAATTATAAAAAGAATAGTTGATTTCGTTACTTTGTATTAGAAAATTAAACTAGGTACTAAAATATTGGGTAACAATTTGAATTTTGTAATATATCCAGATTAATTATTCAATTACAAGGTAAACAAGAAAGTTCTTGCCATTTTCAATGAGTTATAAGAGCATAAATGTTGACCTGGAGAAAGTGTAGTCTGTTTTTAGTTTTCGAAGCAATCATCATCGGCATCCAGCACCTTCAGGCATCGTGTCTCCAGTTGTGCACTCCCCTTGCTGTAAAACTCGGGAGTTCTGGATGAGAAAAAGTACGTGAGTGCTTGGTGCCAATCTGCTTCATTGTTGAAGGATTTTCCATGAAGATCATTGTCTAGAGAATGGAAGAGGGAGAAATCTGATGGTGTGAGGTCAGGTTAATAATTTCATAAAGTTTACCAACCAAGTCGCTCAATGTCATTCCTGGCCACCCGCGTGACATTCAGCTTCGCGTTATCGTCCGAGAACAGTACACCCTTGCTGTTAACTAGTACTGGCTCCTTCTCATGCAATGCTTGTTGCACACATTCCTATTACGACGAGTACAGGTCTGCAGTGACCATTTGGCCCGTTGGTAGCAGATCATAGTTCACCACTCTAGTCTACCAGGCACGATCTTCATCACAGAGTTAGAAATTTCTCGACTTGAATTTGCGAAACCAATACCTTGTTTTACGTTCATTCACAAAACTATCCCCAAACACTTGACACATTTGGTGCATTGATGCAGCATTTGATATGTTGACTCTGAAATCGTAAAGCAAACAGCACCTAACTTGCTACTTCGACACGTCCATTTCTCTTCGCAACTGTACGAGTAACGATTGATGAATGTGCGCGGTGGACTGGCTTTTATAACAACTGATATTCCTACTCTCCACTGATCTGTGTCTCGACCACGTCGTACACTAATTTGTATACTTATTCTCACTTCATTCAATGAAAACGTGAAAATATCAAGAACTTTGTTGTTTACTTTATATAAAGTAGCCATATACCAAGGGAGAATTGTTTTAAAAATTCTTACATTAATTTATAAAATTAAATTGGAAACAAAATAATTAGAATAAGTCTCGTTGCTATTTATAAAATTAAACGAATCACATGTAATCATTTAAAAGTACGAAATAAGTTAATTCAGAATTAGTATTAAGAAGCTCTTAAATAATTAAGATATTTAGGAAAATTTTGACAGGTGTATATAAATTATAAATCTTGACAAGTGTCTAATTAGAAGAAAATAAATTTTGATAAAATCATAAACCTATGTATTTAAAATTGATAGTTTTTTTATCACTTCGTAAATGCTCAGTAGAATCTTCATTGATAGTTAATTATTGATGATAATATTCAGGATAAACAGTAATCAGGTAAATACAGATATTCTGAACAAAAAATGTTTCATTTTAACATTTTTAAAATTTTATGTATGTTAACATTCTAAATTACATGTGTTAAGATTTTTATCATTTATGGTATGGATATGTTTTAATTTATTGTGTGTATGAAGATTATTTATTTATTTACTAAAATGCATTAGAATTACTTAATTTTTAAATTTTTGATGTTGAAAATTTATATTGAATTTAAGATGTAGAAAATAATCTTCTCTAACATTATAACTTTTTAGGCGAATTTAATGAAGGATATTCATTTCTTGTAAGTGATTTAAAGTTGCATCGACAGAAAAAATATTTATTTGTCAGAATGAAAATGATGTCGCAGCAAGTTCTATTTTAGATTAAACATAATAAAAAGTCGCACACTATTAGATAAGACGAATAAAATGGACTTTCTATTACTTTGAACAGTTTTTTAGGAAACTAAATTGTCAATCTTGCAGAATAAAATGGCCCGTCTCATTACAAAAATCGCAGAATGAAAATATTCTCTTTTCAACTCGGTTTCTCTTTCTAAAACTTTTTCTAAATCGAATTATTTGCTATTGGTTCGTAATATATAAAATATTGCAATTTTATAACAAATCATAATTTTTTTCTTAATTTCGCATTTGCGAATTTCTTAAGAATTACAATGATTTTTGCATGAGATATTGCTAATTGAGTGATTTCTATAAATAATTCTATCCTTATTCTGCTGTAAAGGTTAAGGGAAAATTATTTGTACAAAGAGACATAAAAACAATTTATTTTATGTTTTATTGCATCCTTCACTTTCAATATTTGATGTGACTTATATAAATCGAAAAACGTTTTGAAGTTTTTGATAAAAAGTGTGGCTATTGATGAAACTAACACATTAAATATTTGTAATTAAAATTGTTTTGATGCTTATTACCGTATTTATAACCATTAAAACTACAAAAATTGAATTTGTAGTGCATATACTACTTTCTAATCAAACAGTTATTTATATGACTCAAACGTTTCTCTAATTTTAAAGAAAACAATTGAAAGCATATATTATTGGCCATTAATAGTTAATTACATATAATATTATTAATTGTACATTTTATTAATGAGAAACACTCAACTTAAAGAAAATTGTCTGAATTTTTAAACGTGAATCAATCCTAACTTACATAAACACAATTGGTTTTGTTTAGTATGCATAGGACTGCCTTGTCATCGATTTCCTTTCCGTCAACGGATTCATAGATTTGGTCTCACTCAGACCCTTGCAACAACAACAGCAATGTTAATGAAGTTCGGAATTGTACCTTGAGGGTTTCGAATACTGAACTTTCGCCAAGCACCTCGGAATTTTGTTTATAACTCAGGTGACAAAGTCACACAGGAGCTGATACTCTCCCTTGCTCACACTAACGGAAGGACTTTGGACGTTACAGATGAGTGTGCTGACGCCCCAACCCACCGAGTTATAGCAACCCAGTGCGGGAGGGCACGTGGTCAACATCCTAATATTTTCTTGGGACAAATTATGTTTCATTTTGCTGTTCTTACAGGAAAAAGAAATATCCAGTAAAATCAAATTTGATGTGAGTTGCATATATTATAAGTTTCTTTTAACAAAAAGCATATATATATACAACAAATTTACTAAATGCGAATTAAAATTATTCAACGAAAAATTATTGCAAATAGGAATACCATGTTTAAGGTAAGTTTTATGTTACATTGCAAATAATAAAGAATTCAATTAAAAAAAATTGAAGTATAGATTTTGAGATATCGAGGCACACAATGCACAACTCTCTGCGTCAATGACTGTGTCATTTGAGTATTAAGCCGAATAATAGTTAGGACAGCTGTCTGGGAACTTCAACATGACAAATCTGCTGATGCTGACTTGTAATGGCAAAATAGTCATTGAGTAACCAGTGACCCTATTTTTCTGTTGGTGAGAAATGTATATTTCTCTTGCAAATGTAGAGGACGATCACTTCTTATTAAGAATGATCGATGAAATACCGACAATCAGCGATTATACATTATTCTGCTAAAACATTGCATTTTTCAGTTTCAAATAAAAGATAAAGTCACGTGTTTTGATGGAACAACAATATAGCAGTTTCAACACAAATTGTCATTAGTGCAAATCACGGGAATCTGATATTACTTCGAAGGGCGTACTACACCATAGTAAGGACAGTTATGATAATATCAAGTGCATAATGCATAATAATATCAAGAACAATGAACGTTTTCTATGATGCCACCCAGCACTGATGTAACCGTAATGATGCTGGAAACATGGTATTATGAAACGCCTATAATCTATGAAATGCATATTTATCACTAGAATCGAATAATAAGATCCAGGAGTATAGGATCTGGGATAGTAAGATCCAGGAGTATAGGATCTTGGACAATAAGATCCAAAAGTATAGGATCTTTGTTAATAAGATCCAGGGTTCAATTGCATCCTCTGTTGAACAACGGGAGATAGGCTTTGCATTTCCGCATACACGTCAGCTGGAGTGTGCATTTGAGATATCTCCACCATTTCTTCGCATGTGACAAGTGAATAATACACACGAGGAATATTAAAGAGTCTTATAACGGACCTCAGCTGGTAGGCTGTTTACCACGCAGTGTCAAAAGGAGGACATCCTACATTAAGATCTGAAAACGCGACGTTTCTTTGTCCAGTTTTTTTCCACTGTTAACAGCATTTTAACTGCTCCTGTTTGAGATGCAAGAACATTGGTAGCTATGGTCATCGAGTTGATTGTCCATACCTGATGCAATGGTCGTCTAACTGTAATTGTGGCCTCAAAATACTTTCTGCTTACTTAACTCGAAGTTGGGCTCTAATAGTTAGGTGGAAGTAACTGTGTGAGTGATCTTCGTAATTTAGAAGTAGAATTCAAGCAGAAGAACTCATATCCCGAAAAGTATCGTTTCACTTGAATGACATTATAATCACGATTTATTGAACGTGTTCCCGCCGCCTTTAATGAACACGGCGGATCTTCGGTTAAATCGGGATTCGAATTCACGACGTTCCAATAGCGAGAACTAGGCTTCTGTAGTTTCTCGTTTTTTTAAAACTGTTTATGCAAAGCATTTTGTGTCATTAAAATGTCTCTATTTCTTCACTTAAAGCAAACTATATAGCTATATGGTAAATTGAGGTCATGCTGGTAATATTCTTCTTTATCGTAACAGCGGATGCCTGGGATACGGTGATTAATCTGGTCATCAATCTGGCTGGCTGTAATCCGACCTCTATTAAAGACACAAACATATTATAATTTCTTCTTACAAAAGGCACCACTTCAACTTCCGTACGCAGTAACGGTCAAATATAGCTTATATAAGAGTAATGTTTACAATTTCCTCATTTAAAAATATTGTTGATGTTACAGATATAGTTTCTTTTACATGAATGCTTTGTAATATTGATCGAATAATTGGTCATCTATAATCGTATAACTTTGACGAAAATCTTTTTTGCTATATTAATTTTACTCCCAAATACCATAGCGATGTTCCAAACATCTAGAATAAAATTTTAAGAATATGTTTGTGTGTGCAAATATTACATCAAGTTTTGTAAATTTAACACATTCTATTTCCCGAACTGCTGTATTATCATTATTTTTCAGAAAGAGTTCTTTGAAAATATCAGAGAGCATTTATCGTACAACAATATGCAATTTTAATATTTGTAAATGAAGTGTCTTTTGCTTAATTATGCAAAATATATCATCTAATTCAAATAGTTATCATGTGATTATTCAGTTTGTTTGTTTCACATTCTCTGCATAGATTATTACTGACCACGCATGAAGTTATATTAGTTATTTAAATTACGACATTTATTTAGTGTTCTCAATCCAAAATTTAGTGTGACCTTTGGTTACTTTAATTATTTAAAATTACATATTTTCCAAAATATGTTGCAAATTAAGTTTAACTGTATTACATACATAGTAAGGCTGATTGATTCTGATATCAAGATATTTTCTAAGAAAAGCTCATTACATATAAAACTACCTCCATAAAATATTACTTAATGTCCTCTTGTAATATTGTAATGAATGCCTGAGTTATTTTATTGGAAAATTAGAAATATTATTTTGGTATTTTTCTACAAAATTAGCATAAAGATTGCGATAAAAATTTTGTAATAAAAATCAACCTATTTTAAAATTATGTATTAGTTTCAGTACTCCTAATAAGAAGTGAAACCAGTAAAAATGTTTAAGATAAAAGTTCCTTCACTTTTATGGGATAAATAAAATACTTTTTAGAATAAGAGTACAGTAATCCCCTTTATGCACGGTATATTAGTTCCGTGTTATGGGAAAACACGTTGTACTAGTATTATCGTAAAACGCACTCGTATGGCTTCGATTAACGCGTTATGTGCAAATGAAACACGCTTAACTTTTCTCACGAAAGAGGGTTTGTATCAAATTTTAAGGAGAAACTATGCTATGAATGGAATATGGGCGTTATAATCAAATTAAGAAAATTAATTTTATATAAAAAACGTATACAAATGTTATTAAAAACAGTTAATTTTTAAATAAATCATATAATTCTAAAAACAGTATTATTGTATGTTTATTCGCCGTGGGAGCTATCTGAAATAGTATTTCAATGACAAATTTTTTTTAGCAGAATATTCAAAGGTCAATACTATAGTTTAATTTAATTTTAAAAGAGGACAATTGACACAATGTGTAAACGTATACGAAATGGATTGCGAACTGTACAAATCATTATAATTTCGCAGTACAGAAATATAAAGGGGAGAATATAAGCGTTATAGGGGTGAAAGACACGTGTTACAAGAGTACTGTGTTACCGGGGGATTACTGTACTAATAATGAAAATTATAGTGCAAGAAGTTTTTGAAATTGATTACTGAAATTGAAAGACACGTGTTATAAGAGTACTGTGTTACAGGGGGATTACTGTACTAATAATGAAAATTATAGTGCCGGAAATCTTTGAAATTGATTACTGAAATTGAAAGACACGTGTTATAAGAGTACTGTGTTACAGGGGGATTACTGTACTAATAATGAAAATTATAGTGCAAGAAGTTTTTGAAATTGATTACTTCTTTATAAATGCATTTGAACAAAACAATCCATTTATTATTTATATTTTTACAGTATAAAAATGAACGCGAAAGAAAGATTATACACTGCTGACATTTTAATACTGGGTATAAATCTTATAGTGTGTTAAAGACATCTCTTAATTAAAAACTTACAGAACTAAAAGTCCAGTTTATCCATAAAATTCATGAAAATACTTTTACCTTCGCTACAATTAAAATAATGATAATAGGACAAAGAATAATTTTTATGGTATATTGCTATTTTTCTTTTTTGTGTATTTATTATAGTGATGATGGTCTTACAAACTGTTAGAAAAAGCGCAATTTCAATCTTATCTAGGAGACTGTAAGCGCCCTAGTTATAAGAATTGGAAGCCGTGAGATAAGTAAATGATGAAAGTAAATCTATGCATTTAATTAAATGCAGCAGAATATTTTTTCCAACAACATACTGTATCGGATTTCATTTTTCTTTTCGTGTCAGAAGACTTTTAATATTTTTCCTTTTTTTCGTGAAAGATTTTGGAAGATGAAATTGCTTCTCCATAAATGTAATGGAATGAAATGTTTGCTCATCGGTATGGGGTTATTTTT
>CM075855.1:22683804-22883804 GCA_037975125.1 Latrodectus hesperus | reverse complement strand
GTTAGAAAAACTAATACTAAAGTATATTACATAATTTCTTATAAAATGCCTACAATAAATGCTATTATTTTTTTTTCATAATTATTCTTCTAAAGGTATATTTATGATGATGTATATATTTTGTGATGGATAATATAAATAAAAATTAAGTGGTTGCTTAGGACATAACTGAATATATAGAAATATTAAACAATAGATTCAAATTTTTAGGATTATATTACATTTAATTTATATATAAGGAAATGAATACTGTTTTTTTAAATAATTAATCGTATCAACAAATTACAACTGAAGTATCTGATAATATCCAGAAAGTATCATAATAGCTTACAATTTTATATTTTAAAATCTATTATTTTAAATGACAGTTTTTGGAACAATTGTTTCCAAAAATACTAAATTTCTTGTTACATACAGAAATGTAAGTAACTTTTTGAAAGTGCAATATCTACGGTACATAAGCAATAAAGAAATTAATTTCGTTCTATAAAAATGAAATATGTTGTGACTCTTTTGCATTGATCAGGACTAATGGAATGATTTATTAATAGAAAGTACATTAAATAATTTATCTATTTCTTAATACCTATAGATTAAATACAGAATATTTTTTTTGGTAAAAAAACATTGAAATTAATGTCTAATAAATAATAACCACTTAGATATTGTTATGAAAATATCAAAAAATTTGGAAATATTCGAAAGGTATATCTTCTTATGATTTTCTTCTAAAATTTTTATTTGTGTGAAGATATTTAAAATTTTACTATAAACTGCTTCACATTTTTATACATTTATTTCTTAGAGAGTCAAGATAATTTCAAAATGTATTGCACCACCGTGGTGGCTTAGTGGTCAGAGCATCTGCTTACAGTCCGGAAGAGCTGGGTTCGATTCTCAATGACCTACCGAGTTCATGCGATATACGTTCTTGTTAAATCTATGAAATCAAAAGTTCTATGGTCAGTCGTTGAACAGTTACGATGTCTGTAATGTTTTGGAGAAAATTTCTTCCCTCTCCAGATCAAAGTCAAAATTCGTATAGTGGAGCCTCTGGTGGTGCCCTCTATCGGAGGAGTCTTAGAGCAAAGACGTACTTTCGCCTTCGTCGTGCTCTGATCAAAACAAAAGACGTATCCTTCTGACATAATTTCGCATAACCGTCAGTTAGCGAGCTTGGATTGTCCAAGTGTCATAATAACGACAACAACAAAAACATTTTTGTTGTTGTTGTTTATGAATTTCTGAGTTATTAGAATTGTTCCATTTGTTATCAACACTTTATTTCTTAGCATCTCTGAAGTTACAGATTGCTTTTTTCAATAATTGGGAAAAAATTGTAAGATGTAATTGAGTTTTAAAATGTAATTGTAAAACTCAAATTAATTTAGATATAAGTGAAGTGTTTCTTAACATAAAGTATAAATCACTAAAATATGTTTGTCAAGGTATGATATCTTCAACTATTAGAGTACAAAATTGGATAATACAATTTAAAAGATTAATACTCGAAAAATTGTGATTCAAGCACATTATATAGGAGTGTTTTCAAAACATAATAATCTTTCTTTTGCAACTGTTTCACGAAGGAAATTTCTATATGATTCTCATTTTTAACGTTGTGAAATTTATTGAAAGGTGTTCTCTTGAGAATGTAATGGTTTGTATTTTCGATAAAAAATTAAAAACATATTTTCGAGAATAAAAATAATGATCAGATTACATTGAAAACAAAACTTATACTCATAAAAATAGGTTAGAAAGTTAAAAGTTCATTTTCTATTGAAACACTGATACAGTTAGTGATTAGTTAACGGGCATAATCCATTACAAGACTATGTTCACTATCCGAATCGTTCGTTAACTGATCATTGACTTACGATAGATTTCTTTGTGAAATCGATTCATTCGCTCTGGAGATCCTAAAATTTAAACTGAAATTAAACTGAACTTCCAACTTCTACAACGAATGACCTCTTGCATCCCCAGGGATCTACCTAGAGCTATGGGGGTGTCCTGCTTCAGGCTTCTCATTGGGCATGATTATCTTCAGGGACACCTGCACCACATTAAACTTGTGGACTCACCTGACTGCATTTTGTGCAACGAACATTTGGACATGAATGGCGAGCACTTTTGGATGCGTTCTGCCCTCCAAGAGGCCCGCGATTCTTCACACTTCAAGACTCTCTCTTGTCCTGGAGAAGCTTCATTTCTCTATTGGACTGCAAGACTTATGATGCTCGAAAGAGCTTATATAGGGACATAATAAAAAAAAAAAACGTATGAATGAAAGGGGAGGGGGAGTGCTCAAAAGAAAATTAGTTTCGATTTTGAATGAAATCATCTACTCTGGCTATAATATTCTATTGGAAAAAAATTAATTCAGTATAGAAATTTGAAGTTTATATAAGAGGCAAGCAATATAATTCAAAAGAGATAGAAAATGACTTATGATCCGTTGGGCTTGACAACCCTGCACATCATGCTCTGAGAGCCGAGAAATGTTCGTTAGAATTCGTTTCAGTTCATTATCTGAAAAAGTGTTCGCCATCCGAACGCAAAAACCTTTCATGAAAATGTTCGTTATCCGATTTGTTAGCAGTCCGAACTGTTCGTTAACCGATAACCTACTGAACTTAGTTGAATCTTAAATGGAGAATAAGAACGCAAGTACTAAAATATTTACAATAATGAAAGATTTTGAAAATCAAGTAGTCTACATGATTGATTCATAAAATTACTTCTAAAACACTTGTTTTCTTGAGTTATCTTATTGATATTTTCTAATTGATAAACTAAAATAAAACATAAATGTATTTGATAAAACATAAATGTGCTTGGATTTGTGAAAAGAGGAGTTTGCAAAGCTCAAATGTTTTTACTTCTCTTAATTATTTTTGAAAGTTGCTATATTTTCTCTGAGAGTCATATAAGAAAATTTTAAAAATAAAATGACAATTATTTAAACTTGGAAATTATGTGTCGATAAGATACTTTGTAAAGGGATGGGAAAATAACAGATTTCAATAAGATTGTTTTTAGCTGATGAAACTTGCAACAAATGCTTTTTGTAGTGCAGATGTATTTTGAATCTTAGGTGCACATAACAATATTAAATTCTTCATCTTCACTGAAGAGCTTTCAAAATATTATTTAAAAAAATTGCATGTTTTTCAGTTTCTAATTGGAATTTTGGATGTTTGATGTTTTCGATAATTTTTACTACTTTAATTTCTTATTAAATGGTTTTAACCCATAAATTTTGGAATTGTCCTTAAATAAAGTGTCATTAATTCCATTCATTATGAAATTGTTGTCGAAAATTGAACAAAATCAGTAACTTAGCATATGTATCTTCTTAAATTTCTTCTTATTCTAAATTTAAAATTTTTGAAATTTTAAAAACATTCATAAATAAAAATGAAAGAAAAATAATTATGGAAATAATTTATTTAGGAAAATTCAAATGTACATCATTTGGTATTTTAATGTCGTAATTTTAAATATCATAACCATGAAAACAAATAATATCTTGTGAAAAGCCTAATTTTATTACTTCAATTAATTTTCCATACTATTAAGAATTCAAACACTTCGGCCCTGCGTCAAATATTATAATCTTTTGTTTTTGTGGAAAAGTGGCACAAAGTAGGCAAGTAACAATTGAAATCATCTCTATTGCTCGATTAAAATGTACTTACACTTTTCTTGAGAAATATTAATAGCTAAGATGAATCAAAAGGCAAGCCGCGACAACATTAAGCGTTTTAATAAGAAGAGCCTATCAAATAAAACTCTATGTTTAGAAGTGCATTATCTTCTAATGATATTTATTACAAGGGAACACGTTACATGCTTCAAAATTTTTGAACTGTGAGGTTCTGTTACTTTATTTGTTTTATTATAATTTTGCAAGGACTACAAAAGTTGTTGATAAAAGATACAATTAATGAATAAAGTTTTAATGCTTATCGAATAAAATTGAACTGTAATATCTATTTTTAATTTATTTACTGGATTGTTTATTAGAGAAACGCATAATATTCTTGTAATATAATGATTAAGGGTCTTCATTTCTTCTCAGTAGAATTAGGTTAATATATACATTTCAGATTAGTTAATGTAACTATTAATAAATATTGTATTTTTCGGATTTATAATTACAATCTAAAATTTATCCTGATCACGATAAATTTTAATTCATGTTTTATAATGTATCTACAAAAGACTCGAAGCTGCCTACCGATGGAGGAGAGGTTAGCGTCTCTGACTTCGAAGCAGCAGGTCTCGGGTTCGAATCCTTGATGTTTATTTCTCTCTTTGTGTTTGTTTTCCTTTATCACTTCACTTTCCAGTGAAAACGGCATACCTATTGGGTGACCCACTATATGAGATGCCATCACTTTTCCCATTATTGGGTTGAATAGGGCAAAAGGCTAAGGGCAGCCGAGGATTAGAATAAGAAAAGCTTTTAGTCTCGAAACATTATTTAATGATTGGTAGGCAAGGAAGACCTATTGTACGTGATAATAAGTAAAATATACTGAAGTATGTAATATACTGAAAGAACTGTAAGATAATAAAACTTCTTGAGTGCCTGGGGCTGATTCTTGAGGACTTATACAATACTCCTACATTTATTTTTGATTTTCTAAAAGTGAGTGGACCTCGCCTAGTATGCATTGCTGGAAAAAAGTAGAAGGGCACTCATATTTTAAAAATTATGCTTTAAGTTTTCGCGCAATTAATGTAATTTTTATTTTTATTTTATTAAATTAATTTTTCTTTTATTTTCTGTGAAGGAGTTTTATTTACCACTAATTAAATATTATAAAGTAATACTTAAGGATTTTTGATCTGTGAAAAAAGTAGAAGGACACCTGGAAAAATATTCTCTCTTTGGAATCTGTATAAGTTTAATATGTTGAAAATATTGTTATTTTAACTTGTCTTTCTTTCAAAAAATATATTTTGTTGAAAGAAACCCTCAATTTTTGTACAGTTAGAATACCTAGAAGAAACCTTTAAGTGAATCTCAAAAAGGCAAGTTGTGGCAAGTAAAAATGTGGACAAAAGTGTAAGAGAAATGGCAAAGCAACTACACATCAGTCCAACGCTGTTTCTGACTTCTTCAAAAATCTGAAGAGTCAGAAGAAAGCGAAGATTGGTAGACCTAAAAAATTGACACTACGTAATCAAAGAAAAATCATTAAAGAACTTAAAAAAACGCGTGGAAGCATTGAAAAAGGACAAGACCCATCTGGAATCACACATATAACCAGAAGAACATTTTACAACTACTTAAAAAGATCGGATATATTCATATTCAAGAAAAGAAAGCAACATATTAAATGGAAAGAATGGCAGATCGTGTGCAGCCTAGAATGGGTCAAAGAACAAATGTCGTTGAATTACGAATAAACTTCAGTTATTTTTTCTGATGAAACAAAATTAATTTAGATGACCCTGATGGTTGTCAATATTATTGGTATTGTCTGGGTACATAAGAAGAAACACATTCTTCCAGATGCAGGTATAAGGAAACAGTTTAATAGTTTGGATATCTTTTGGCTTTTTTAGAAAGACCAGTCTAGTATTTCTTAATGAAAAACACAAACAGATTAGATTCAAATTTTTAATTCACAATTTCTTCCCCATGGATCTGAGCTAGGCGGAGAAAATAGGATATTTCTGGAATATGGAGCATCAATTCACACAGCCAATGGCGTTTAAAATTGGTTTGAAACACATAATGTTCGAGTTTTTTGTTAGACTGTTAAAAATCAAGTTCAATATTTTATGTATCAACAGTTGAATTATTCCTTTGTAGATAATTGTAAAGTCAAATGTAAATGATAGTACTAAAAAAATTGCATAATTCACTTTAAATACATGTTTTATTGTAAGTACGTAAGAAATATAATGGGCACGTTTGCTGTGCCAAGAAAATAAAACATTTTCTGAATGACCGTAAAATATACATTTGATTTTTTAAAACCATTTTTATGCAAGGATCTAGACAACACGAGTTTATTGAGTTTAACTTTAAGGCTGAATTCTCCAGAACCTGAATATAAAGTGTATATTTCAGTAAAATGTTTGGAATTCAAGCCTTTTTGAACGGAAATTGTTCCCAAATTTAACGACTAGATAAAATTTACTAAAGCAACCAATAGAGCCGAATGCCATAAAGTTGATATTTACAAAAAAAGCATTCAGACCCCATCATTTCATTGGTTGTCAACTTTATTGTCGAAATCGAAAAATTGCAAAAAATAATGGAAAAATATTTTGAAGAATCCTAAGACAGAAAGAGGAATATTTGTGTGAGATTGTAAAATTGATATTTACTTTATGAATAGCATTTTTACCAAGTTATATAGATAAAATATTTTTTGAGTAATGTTCTTTAAAACTTCCAGAAAATGTTTTTATTTTGCTTGCTTAAATAAAAATCATTCTCTGTGCATAACAATTTATATTTTACCATATTTTTTCTGAATTATAGAATAAAATGTAAGCTGATTAGTCCTAGTTTAATGATCTCTAAATGGAAAGGCAAAGATAGAAAATGGCTTTAAAATTGTGTATATTGTTCACAGAATTATACTTCATATGTGAACTGTGAGCTGCTACAGCGCTTCCTCAGAAAGAAAAACAATAATATATTATTTTGAATAAATATTAGAAAAATTATCACCAAAGTATATCTTTTATTAAAGATCTGAAATTTACTGCAATACTTTCACGTAATATTTGCATAATATAAATTTTGATACACAATACTGCAACAAAATATTCTTTTAAAAATTATTTTTTACATCTTTTTTATATTTGCAATTTACCAATGTTTAAATAAAGAACAAACGTAATTTATTATAGTATCAAAATAAAAAAAGGACATTGATAGTGAATACACTTTTAAGCAAATCATTAACAAGTCGAATTTATTCTACATAAGCAGAATTAAATTCTATATGAAAAATGAAAAATATTTACAGAAATATGAAAAATAATTCTCCAATCCTAAAAGATTGAAATAAATTCTTAGAAAACTACTGAAGCAAATCCACTCTAATAAGAACAAAATATTTTCTCTCATATAAATACCCAAAAAATGTATTCGAATTTTTAAACGATTTAAGATAATCTGAATCACATTAAATTTTGAATAATACTCGATGTTTTAAAGAGAATGCACCAATTATGGCTTTAATACAGTAAATATACTTTGTAAATCCAAAATTCAAATCAGTTAGCATTGCTAAAATTTAAAATATGATATTTAAACTTTTAATGAAATGTACTTTCCTTTCAATATCTATTTCAGTTATTTACTTTAACGAGATAATATTACTCGTCTCGTAGTATGTATATATATATATATATATATATATATATATATATATATATATATATATATATATATATATATATATATATATATATATATATATATATATATATATATATATATATATATATATATATATATATATATATATATATATAAATGATCACAAGAAACGAATATTTTCAAAAACTACATGCAACAGAAGATTTAATTTAGTAAATTGTATGTATTTTTTACTGAGAATATATTTTTTATTAATAAAATAAAATATTGTTTGCCAATATAACTAAGATTTTCTGTAAACATTTATTATCACAAAAGTAAAAACTTAATTAATTTTAAATTAATAAAAGTTGATTTATATAGATATTACTTAATTAATTTCATATATCTCACAGTACTCATTTTCATTCAGTTTTATATTTGTTACAGAAGTACTTTTTTCAATTCATTGGCATCGAAATAGGATTTTTCTCTGGTAGAAATAATTAATTTTCAAGCGTTTAAGTATAATATGCTTTGCGAACATTTTTATGGATTATTAAAATTTATTTAAATACAAGCGAAAATTTTATCCAAGATATGGGAAAAGTTTTATTTTTTAAACAAAAACAAATTGTATCCTTATATTTGATTTAGAATTTATATATATTTTACAATAAAACAATATTTGATTGAGTTTGTCACCCTTTAAAATTTATTTAAATTATGAAGTAAATAATTGAAAGATAAATTAATGGGATTCTATTTCTCATTTGACAGCATGAAGGGAAAATATCAATAACGGTTTCTGAAATTAATCTTTGACTATTAAAAGATAAAATTCTTTCCTGAAACATGATTATTATATGTAATTTTTTCTCTTGGATAAGAATGCAATTACTTTTGTGGTAATTTATCAAGGAATTTGTATTTAAAATCATGATTTATAATTTTATAATTTGAATTATTTGCCAACTAGATATTCAATACGCATCTTTTTTATAAACTAGAAAAGTAAATTCAATCAAAATGTAATGAAAAAGGAAATATATTAATTTTTCAATTTATATATTTCCTTACAATAATTGAAAGATAAATTTATGGAATTCTGCTTTTCATTTGACAGCATGAAAGGAAAATATCAATAACGGTTTCTGAAATTATTCATTGACTATAAAAAGATAAAATTCTTTCCTGAAACATGATTATTATATGTAATTTTTTCTCTTGGATAAGAATGGAATTACTTTTTTGGTAATTCGTCAAGGAATTTGTTTTTAAAATCATGATTTATAATTTTCTTATTTGAATTATTTGCTAACTAGATATTCAATACGCATCTTTTTTTTAAACTAGAAAAGTAAATTCAATCAAAATGTAATGAAAAAGGAAATATATAAATTTTTCAATTTAAAAATATAAAAAAAGCAAAATTTTATCAATAAATTATCATCTATCTTTTCTTAAAATAAAACTGTATAAGCATCATTATTAACAACTTCCGTAGTTAATATGAGAAGAAGATAAACTATATTCGTGCATATTATCGAAAGAAAAATATTTTGAAATTCTGTTAACTGCAAGCTTTTAAATGTCAAGGGCATATCTACTGAAATGAAACTGCGTCACTAAAATATTTTAGCCTTTTTGTTGGAATTTTCATTATCCATTTTAGATCTATTTTCTAGCAGCTTTGTTAAACGTAAATGGGTGTTTTAACCATTTGGACTGCAATATTTGCTTACTCATGAATATTGTCGAGATTATCTCGAATTTCTCTCACAATTCTAAAGCAAATGGGAATATTTTATTGTATAAAAAAATCAAATTTCAAAGCAACTTTCATTTTTCAATTTCATTAAAATTATTATTTATTTTAAATTTATTACTTAAAATATAGTGTATATCGGCATATTTTAATAGAATAAGATTTTAAAGACATTTTGCATTAAATATTATTGCAACATAAATTATGTGATTTAAACGTTTTAAATAAATTTCATACTACTTACATTTCACGTTATTGACATCAACATAACATTTCACATTACTCCTATTGCAAAATAATAAAAGAATGTATAAAAAATTTTGTTGATTCCAAATGATGCAAAAAAATATCTAAAAAAGTATATTATATTCCAAGTAAATAATAGTTCTTAAAATTATTTTGATTAATTTGTAAATTTCAGACGAATAAATTTACTTGTTATCAATAAAATGCCCTATGAGTTGAAACTTTATTGACTAAAATGCACTATAGATTTCTTTGTTTGGTTCTCATGATATACACGGTGATAAAATAATTACGCACATAGATGAAATATTAAATGTCTAATTGATTTTGATTTTAAAGAAAATGATAAGATTTCAAAGCGAAGCTGATAACATAAAATCAAACGAAATTTAAAATTCTGAATATTCTTATTGAATATAATGAATATTCTATATAACATTCTTAATGATATTTTTCAACGAACCGCTGAAAATTGGTAACGCATTTTAATTAAAATGGCCATACGACTTTCCATTTTCAAATATATTATAACAAAGTATAAATGGATGAGTAACCTCTTTTATCAAGGGTACAATCGTTTGATTAAAGAATTTATTGTTTGCAGTATTTGTTTTTTATTTCAAAGGAAATTATATCATCATAAAATGAAAACTTTAATTAAGAAAATTTGAAAACAACATTTTTTTTCTTTTGTTATTTTTTCCAAATAAAGTTTCAGAAATTTTATATTTTGGTAACTTTTTGCATTAATCAAATATTATTTATCGCAAAGCAAACTATTTTTCAACAAAACTAAAATTGAAATAAAAGATAACTTTCAAGAATTTATATTTTCAATCCTAACTAAATATTCAAATAAATATATATGTTTTAAACTCATCAATAAATTTTTTTGTGTTACTGTCTTCATAATAAATCTCGATATACTAAATAATTAATATTAGTTGATATAGCTTATATAATATTGTCATGATGGTTATTTTTCTATACTTAAAACATGACAAAAATGGGCCATAAAATCTCCTTCGTATAAATTTCCCGGTGGTACAATACTTTTTTAGGAACGTTTTGGTTCAGATTATTTGCCAAACATAATTATTCAAATAAATTTCCTTGTTAATAAAAAATAACACTATTTTATTTTGTAACAACCGAGAATTATTAAATTTCTTTCCTCTGACATTAAGTTTAATAAGATCAATGTAAAATGATTACGAATAAAACTTCTACCGCGAGCAAAGAATTTGAAGACAAACATAGGCTATGTTAGATTTGCCTAAATTTATGAAGTAAAATTCAAAAGTTATTAATTACTGTATTTATTTCACTTACGGGCACACTTCCTTAATCCTACTGTCTCATCTTACAATCTCAAGAGGATTTTACTATTATGTTTAAAAAATCTCTTTGAAGCTAAAGCAACAAAATATTTGCACAAAATTTAGTATAGAATTTATATGTAAAATTTTCTAAAGAAATTCAAAAGTATTTTCTTTAAAAATAAAGTAAATGTGACAGTTTGCATGAAAAAATAATAAATTTAAATAATGAAAAGTCTGATTTCCATAAACAAATATGGTATTTTAAAGCAAGGTTTATAAGAAAGAAAGTATAATGAAAGAACAAAATTCATTATGAAACACAATATTAAAAATTGATAATAAATAATTAGTCCAATATTTTTATAGAAGGAAAATATTTATAGATGAAATTAATTTAATCATTAAAACAGAATGTTTTATATAAAAGCTGTTTTTGGAGTACAATCCGAATATTTTTGTGGAATTTCAGGAGCTTATATGTTTTCCAAACATTCATATCGTGGTTAAAAGTCAAATATATTTTAGTTTTAACAGCTAATAGGGAAAGAATTATAATTTCTGACTCACCTGTAAATCTATCATCATAATCAAAATTTTTGTAATCATGCAGGCAGACTTAGTATGCGACAAACACGAGAATTGCTTCTAGTGCAGTGAACGTTCTTGCATTGGAGGGACAGACATTCCCTGAAGTTTCATTTAACGGATGTTTTGAAGTATAAGGGATATCTTACTTTACAAGATTCGCAACAAAAGCTATGTATAGATTAACTAAGTCATGGTTCAGCATAGATGGTAAATTCATGCCACTGTTTTTTATTTCTCCTTAAATATTGAAAAACAAATAATAATCACAAGCTTTCAGATTTTGCAAGTTAATTAGTTGAGTCTATCAGACGTTTCGATTACTTTGAATGTTTTATTAATTATTAAATAATAATTGATGTTTTATTGATTTGAAAAAATAAGAACTTTTGTCTCGTTTCCAGGAATTGATAATCTATTTTAAATATCAATACATCAATACGTGTGATAATTTTTCTATAAATAAATTAAATCAATTCATTACTATTAACTACTTGTTTTTATAACTGTTTTCTCTATTCTTTTAAAATAAGATAAGATAGCTAAATTGTGGGATTCTGTAATTAAAGATCTGTGGTACATTCACACATAAAAAATTCATTTCTTACAGGTTTTTTACTTCTAAAATGTTTTTTTCAAAATATGGTATGTTAATTACAGAGTCAATCATCCGAAATTTCAATTCAATGAGTCTTTTTCTGTGCTCTTCCAAAATAAATATATTACAATTTAATTTAACAAAACTAAGCAATCTCATTATCAGGTTATAAATGCAAGTATTTTTGAGAAGTTATATGTACACATATACAGTGCTTCCTTGCCACTTTGCGCTTCATATTTTGTGGCTTCAGTGCTTCGCGGGTTTTTCCAAAGTAATCATCGAAAAAGAAAAACGAAAAAATACAACCATGTGGCAGCTACATTGCGGAAATGAGAATAGTTTTATGTTAATGAGCCAGAGAGAAGCATTCCTGCATATCCCTGCAAAGACAGGAATTGACTCAGAGTACATACCATGGGCTTTTATAAAGGCGGATAATTGGTTTCCGGTGCTACATTGACCCATGAAAGTATGGTGAAGTTCACATCATAAGGAAGGAAAGATTTGTCGACAATACAAAATAAGACATCAGCATCTTTATCGATTCCTACTCGGAACCAGTGAGCGATGAAGACCTCCTTGAGATGGAAAATTCTGTAAGTGAGGAAGAAAATGAAGACGAAGATGAAACTGAAAAACATGGCCTACCCTGGAGAATCTGCAACAATTGGATAACATGGCAAGAGTTTGCGCTTGACATTGCGACAGTATGGTTTGAGCTGTCGAGTTCAGCAATCGCGTTGACGGGGTTATGTCCTTGTGCAAGGGAATTTTGAAGGAAAAGAAAAAACAAAGACAACAACTACCCATCAAAATATTTCTCTCCAAGCTAAAGGAATCAACTTTACCGTCAGAGCCTCCAGCAGAAGAGTCTCCCAGTGAACCTATAAAGCTTCTACAAGTCAAGTGAGAGCCTCTCCTCGACCACCAACACATGACTCTTCTCCTCTCTCAGAAAGCAAAGTTGATTCATGTTTATTACTGCATAAAGTTTTGTAATTAACCTTATTAATTAGCATTGACAAGTTTAAGTAAATACGTAAACTGTTGTAATTCTTGTCTTATACTCGTAAAGTATAAATACTGTTTACATATTAAAAGCATTCGCATAACTGCATACGCGAATATTCTTAGAGACAAATCCTACTTCGCCGTTTTTTAGCTTTAGTGGAAGGTTCTGGTCCCCATTAACCGCGATAAACACAAGGTATATATATATATATATATATATATATATATATATATATATATATATATATATATATATATATATATATATATATATATATATATATATATATATATATATATATATATATATATATATATATATATATATATATATATATATATATATATATATATATATATATATATATATATATATATAGAGATAGATATATATATATATATATATATATATATATATATATATATTGCCTGGCATGCATAAATATACATGCTATATTTATATAACTTTGATAGGTGAAACTTCCAGCTGCATTGCGATGGTTACTTGCAATATAGATTTATGTTTCACTTTATTACAATTCTGCTATTTCTAGGTATGCATTTTATATATTTAAATCTTATGGCGTGTGAAAATAATAGATTAGCTCCTGACAAAAATACATTAGATAATTCTGCTGCCTGTGTCTGGTACAATTTCTATAAAGAATATGGAATTGAACCTATATACAGCGACTCTTGTAGTATAGTAAGTAAACTAATTTTTGATATTAATGAGGATTGTGATTTTGATAATAATAATTTAATTTATTCAAGGAAATTTATTTTCAAAATCTGTAATTCCAAACAACAGCTAAGACTTCCCTAAATTCAATACATCACAAATTAATAATTCCTGTAACTTGAAAAAAGCTTGTAGGACTTACAATATTATTTATATAATTGAATGCAAAATTTATAAATTTGTATAACTTCTATTTCTACTAATTTACGTATAAACTTACACAGATTTAATATTAAAATTTACAATAATAATAATAATAATAATAAAATCTTTAACATTGATTTTGAACATTTTAAAAAACATAGTTTCGATAATATTATTATCACCATTTTAGATATTGAAACCGATAATAATCTACGTCTAATTAAAGAAAATCAATTTTATTATTTATCGTAAAACTCTATTACCTTTTGAACATAATGAACTATTTAATAATTCAAAAATTAATTATGAGAAATCTAAATCTTTTATTTACTTTAGACCTAATGGTGAAAAAACTAAACGTTATGAAAGAGGTGGTAGAAAAATTAATAATAATAATAACTTTGGTAATAACATTACCAAAGAGCACCGTCCCACCCGAAGGTATACGGTGAAGAACGTCGTCGGACAGTAATCATGGAGGGAACCCAGGCTCAGCACTTGGCCAGAGCGTGTGAGTAGAGCTCTTGTGGACTGTCCAAACTGATGGAACAAAAAGGTTCTGTTCGGACTCACTGTGACTGGAAGAGGGCCGGATGGCCTTAATTGAGAAAGATACAGCACAAAACATATGTACAAGGAAGGAGGAGGTGGAGGTTAGTCAGTGAGCTGAAGGAGGAGTTCAGCCTGCAGGCATGAAGGAGGAATTCATCACGTTGGCACCTTTCCTGAATTCTCTAAGAGGGAGGAGCTGCTTGATGTGTAGTTGGTGGAAGTTCTAGGGAAAGATTTTTCCCCGAATGTTGGAGTAGCGGCTACAGTGGAAGAGAAGGTGTTCCGGATCTTGTACATCACCGTCACGTGGACAGACATCTGATTGCCCATGGAATCTGCTGCGATAGGTGCCGAAGACACCATGCCCGGTAAGAAGCTGGTTTAGGAAGAAGTCCCCTTTTAGTCTTTTCCGTGAAACTTTCGGGAAGAATTCAAAGAGTCTCCTGGATTTGTTGGAGGTCTCCCATCTGTGCTGCCCCATAGAAGTCTCGTGCTCGATGGTAAGTGTCCGGAACTGCTGTTTGCTGAGTTTAACAGTGATGTCAATGTTGTCTAATTGGGTGGCCTGCTTCGCTGCAATGTCTGCTGCTTCATTTTGGGTGATACCAATATGAGCCTTGACCCAGTGCAAGGCGAACTGTCTCTCTCGTCCTTTGCAGATCTCGACAATCTCTTGTATTGTATCACTTGAGTCTTGCCTTCCAGCCATCGCCAAGAGTACTGACCTAGAGTCTGTGTGGATGTGGCATTTCTGGTAATCGTGGAAGATCGCGTGCTTGATGGTTAAGAGAATTGCGGTTACTTCTGCCTCAAACACTGAAGCCGTGTCATTAAGTCGGGCTTGGATGGTCTTAATCAGCTCATTGTCTCTGTAGATGAGTGACGCACAGCCGACTCTATTGCCAATCTTCGAGCCGTCCGTGAAGGCGTAGAAGTCTTCGTGGACCTGATTCATATTCCAAGTCCAAGGGTTGGTCGTCCATGATGGGGTGAGACTTGCGACCTTGATCCAGGCATTGCAGGGGCTATTAATAAAAAATCTAAAAATTACAATGTAAACAATTTTAAATATTAGAATTCCAAATAACTTGACATTTTGAATTAAAAAATCAATTCGTAAACTCTTATAATTATAAAAGTAAAGTAAAAAAACAATGTGTGTGTATATTTCTTTCAGATCATTTAGATAACTTTAATTTTAATAAATGAACATTTTAAGAATTTAATTTTTTAATTACATTTTTAAATATATAAACTGTATCTAAATTCTAATAAAGATAATAAAACAGATTATTTTGTAATTTTATTTAAAGAACCGTTATATGATAAAACTAAGTTCTCGAATATTCTTACAGAGCTTAAGCATATCTTTAAATAATAGTGAAATTAAATGTACTTTTAATTATGATTTATCTTTCGGCAGACATATAAATATTAATAAAGAAAAGCCGATTGTTTCTGTAATGACACTATATATATATATATATATATATATATATATATATATATATATATATATATATATATATATATATATATATATATATATATATATATATATATATATATATATATATATATATATATATATATATATATATATATATATATATATATATATATAATATATATATATATATATATATATATATATATATAAGAAATTTGTTAATTCTACTTTTAGACATATAATTACCAGATTACCAGAAACACTGATATCATATTGAATACTAAACTAAGAAATATTATTAATAAAGATAGTAAATTTAGGCCAGTAAAGTTTTATAACTATAAATAGATTCTTAATTTTTTTCAATGATGATGACAAATTAATTTTTTTAAGACTTCTAATGCTTATTCAATTCAAAAGAATTTTTCTCACAATGGAAAAGGGACTTTTACAATAGATTTAAAAATATTCATAAAAAAATTAATATAAAGTATCTTAAAAAGTCCATAAAAGAATTTCAAAAACTTTTCATTATTACTCCTGTAGATAAAGCAAATAATAATTTTGCCTTTTTCTGTAACAAAAAAAATATTATCAACTATTGAATGAAGAAATCTCTAATTCAAAAATCTACAAACTCATTGATTCCAACAAAACAACAATACTTAGAAAAATTCTTGCCTTTTCTAAAAAAACTAACGATAAAAATATAAATTTTAATATTCCTTTTATTATAATATATCCTAAATTCCATAAAAATCCAGTTAAATTTCGATTTATTACATGTGCATATAACACATGTGCGATAAATTTGGAAATTAATTTTCTTATTATTTAAATATTATTTTAAATATTATCATAGATTCTGAAAACAAATGGGTAATTAAAAATAATAAGCCAATTATTGTAATTTGTTTCTTCTCATAAAATTAACTTTATATAAAACTAAACTCTTATGACTTCTAAAAGTTCCATTCACCAGCATTCCATTCGATAAACTTTTTGATGTTATTATGTTTTACTTTTATGATTTAATTTTTAGTATTGATTTAAATTCCAGAAAAGATCTCTGTACATTTTGTATTTACAATAGTTAATATTTTTTATGGAGAAAGAATTTATTTACAAGTCAATGGTATCCCTTAAGGTTCAAAATTCTCAAGCTTGTTAGCAAATTAATTTTTTTAAGTATTATGAAATTTTTTTTATTATTCAGATGTCTTTTGCATATAGATATATTGATGACTTCATAATTTTCAAGTTTTTAGAATGTGACAAAATTTACAGAACCATCTACCTGTAGGATTAAAATTAATTAAAGCAAATAGAGATAATTTAAAAACTGAATTTTTAGATATTTTGATTACAATAAAAATACCTACATATTCACTGATATTTATGATAAAACCAATGAATTTAATTTCAAAGTAAATAAGCTAATTTTTTAAAATTCAAATATTTCAATTAAAATTTGTAAAAATATTATTTTCAATCAACTTAAGAACCTATAATGTATTTAATAATTTTGAACAATATCAATAAACAAATAAAAGAACTGGAAATGTTTTAACTAATAATAATAGCCCAATTATCTTTATTAAATAGCATTTGGCTAGTAGAGCATTGCTTATAAGAGTGAAGCAAGGCGTAGTTATAAACTACGAAAGGGTCACTCAAACTTTAAAGATTTTTACAAGAAGCTTGAATTTCCAGTAGTGTTTTTACACTTAGTTTTTAAATTAATGCATATATGTATTTGATTTCCTCTATTTATTGGCAGTTTTTGTGGGTTTGGAATTTAATTTGCATTTGAGTACTATAAATTTAATAATATATTTTGGCAACTTTGGACTTAATATTATATTTTGGTTTACATTTCAGCTTGACATTTATTTTTCCTATTTTGGCTTGATATTCTGGTTTGACATTATTAGTGAGGCTTTGGGCTTGACATTATTAGTTATTGGCTTCATTAAGACTACAGTCTGGAACCAATTTAGAAAAGCCATACTTAGTGCCAATATAGTTAACACCCCCTGAAGAAGCTGGTCATGTTAATACTTCATTCCATTATCCTTTTATTTCATATTTCGTTTGAATTTTGAACTATCTATTGAAGACATGTTCCATCTGTTTTCACTTCGTAATATATATATATATATATATATATATATATATATATATATATATATATATATATATATATATATATATATATATTACGAAGTGAAAGCAGATGGAACATGTGTTCAATAGATAGTTCAAAATTCAAAAGTAATATGAAATAAAAGGATAATGGAATGAAGTATTAACATGTTAAATGGAGTGCTTTGCAGTTCAATCTTCAATTATATAAAGTTTTATTTCTGCACAAAATTTATAACAAACATAAAGTAGAGTGACATTATGTAAGTTAAGCCTAACATATGTTTTTTCATTATTCACAATACACACACACACACACACACACACACACACACACACACACACACACACACACACACACACACACACACACACACACACACACACACACACACACACACACACACACACACACACACACACACACACACACACACACACACACACACACACACATATATACACATACATACATGCACACATATATATGATGTATGTGTGTGTGTATTGTGAATAATGAAAAAACACATGTTAGGCTTAACTTACATAATGTCACTCTACTTTATGTTTGTTATAAATTTTGTGCAGAAATAAAACTTTATATAATTGAAGATTGAACTGCAAAGCACTCCATTTAAAAGAAAAAACTGTCTAAAACATAATAATACAAATAAATGTCCTGTAATTCAATTTTTCTCGGAAATTACTCTTTCACAAGCAATAAATTGGAGTTTTCTGTGACGGAAAACAATTTTCAGCTTTTCAACAATCTCGCTCTCAAAATAAAAATAAATTTTGTTGGAGATAACTACATTTATATAAAAAATTTAGTACTTTGTTGGTCTTTTTCCATTGTCTTGGAAAAGTACCAGCAATCTTATTAAAAGATTGTTAATAATTTCATACCTCATTGCAGTTTAAAAATATTATTCAATTGTTATTTTTCAAAAGTGTTGATTTTTTTAAAACATAAAATTTTAATATTCTGAAATTTTAAAATGCTTTCTCTAAAACTGTAAGAAATCTTATTTTTTACACGGATGCTTAGGTAAGTAAACAAATTATTAATGCTGTTGAGAACGTGACTCTGTTTTTAAAAATATTTCAAATGCTTTTTTAGAGAATGAGTATGCAGACATATTTAATAAATTATTACATATTTAAGGAATAATATCCATATAACTTTATTAAATTATTACATATTTAATAAATAACATCACATATTTAGGAAATTATTAGAAAGAAACTTTCAAAACCACACTCAAAAATACTTTTATACAAGAATACTCTCATTTTATAGATGATCATCCAATTTATTTTTCTCAATGTATAAACTTAATCTATTTTCCTTACTTTGTTGTAAATAATAAGAAGTTTCATTTACACAATATGATAACTTAAATTAAAAAAAATACCATGACATGTTTTTGAGAACATTGAAGAAATAATGGTAAAATATCTAGTTTACATAGTAATAGCTTAGCTTAACCAGAGTTATTATTGAATAATTTATTTTATTTTCATTTAGAAAGTTACAAATAGAATATTAAAAGTAATAACATACATGAAATAAATAAATTTACTTCCAAATATTACTTAATCATTCATCAAATATTACCCCATAAATAGTGTTTCATTAAACATTGTATTTTTCAGACATATAAGCATAAATATTTTTCCAACTATAATTTCTTTATTGCGTTTAACATTCCATGGATAAAATAAATATTTCATTAAAAATAAGTATTTACAAAATTAATTTAAATTATTAATTTTATTTTTTAAGTATTTACTGCATTACATAGCTGAATATTTATTTGGAAGAAATTTTTAATTCAAATGATTAATTTATCTAATTTCGAAAAATGTATGCTCACATTTTATTACTACTTCCTGTCTTCAAGAAAGTATAATTAATTATAAGTTATTAAGTGGAAGTTGAAAACTGCTAAAAACATCCTATCATAGCTAAGGATGTTAGTTTAATGTATGCACACAGAATATTTCATAATTTTTTTTAAATGAATAAATTTTTCTGATAGCAAGAATCTTAGTTATTTTTATTAAGAAACGTTAAGGAAGGTTTTGACAGGATACCAGTCTTTAATGTTTTTTTTTATCAAAACTGAGAATGAAGTTTCATTTTTATATAGTTCGGATTAATTATGGCAGTTATCAGTGGATTCTATTGAATTAAGAATTTTTAATGCACATCTAGATAATAAGAAAGGAACCTATGAGTTTTAGAATCCATAGAACATTATTTTTTTCAAAGTGGCCATTTAGCTTTTGTCAATGATGAGCAGTGATATAATCAAAACAACAGCATGGACAGTGAACTCTGGAACTTATGAAAAAGGTGGTCTTACTAAGTCACGGTGAGCATAATGTTTGTAGTTTTTTTCAAAATATTACAAATTTAAATTGTAGATTCCTGTGTTGAGTTTTGAGAATTCTATTCATTTTTGATTTCTAGAATAATTTTCAATAACATTAGATTAAATGTATATATATATATATATATATATATATTGTACCGAGCTCCACGGGTTCGTGTCGATTGAGAGTTGAATAAAGCAACTACTTAATGAACACAAGACTTTATTCGTAAAAACTTCACTAGATAAACGAAATTCCCACTGTAACAATCACAATTATACAGCTACAATTCGTCAGATATAATAAGAAACAGCTTCCAATCACAGGTCTCAAATACCTCAGACAGAGAACAACTAGCAGTCACAACTAATCGTCTTCACTCACTGACTGTCTTCACAAAAACTGACTCTTCCATGTCGGGCTGCGGTATTTATACCTGACTTGGCGGAGAAATCTACCAATTTCGCCAAGGTTCTGGAAGCTTCTAGGCTATCTCGGAAAATATTGGTCCTAGAGCTTAGGTGATGGATGTTTCCAGAAGTATCGATTTCTCGCCAAGTCGCCAAGAATCTCGCCAACCGTCGCCAAGTCGCCAAGAATCTCGCCAACTGTCGCCAAGTCGCCAAATTATTAGGAAATCCGCTTTTAAACTACAACGCGTCTATATACCGCAATTTCTGCCCAAAATGTGAGAATTTCTGATCTGTCTGAGATATTTTAAGACAAATATAATCATTATTTATAAATTTGTAACATTGCCCCCCTCTCAAGGACTGCACGTCCCGGGCAGTACAATCCCCTGATAGGAGGCCAAATTTAATATAAGAGAATTTACATTTCAAGAGGATACATTACATACACAAGCAACTAAAAATACAAAAAGAATAGAAAAGATAAAAAAAATTATCTATACTATTTACAAAGAGACCATGGTCTACTAATTTTTACTCTACATTACGATAAGGAGCTAATCTATCATAATGTACTACCTTTGGTTTTGAAGAAGATGATTTTCTTATACGAACCACGACGTCGTTCAGTCTTTTTAGGACTGTGTAGGGACCTTCCCAGTTGGCTTGCAACTTTGGAGAAAGTCCTTTACGTCGAATCGGGTTCCACAACCAAACTTTGTCACCTTCTTGAAATTCATGTTCTGTCGCTCTTGTGTCATACCTTGTCTTCATTCTTTCGGTCGTCAGGTTGATTCGGTCTCGAGCGAAGTTATGGACATCTTCAAGACGTGCCTGAAGGTCTCGAAGGTATTCCTCTGGCGATGAAGATGTATCCGGTGGACGACCAAACTGAAGATCACAAGGGAGACGAAGTTCGCGACCAAAGAGCATCTGTGAAGGAGTATATCCGGTAGTCTCATGGACAGCACTGCGATATGCAAGCAGAAACAGCGGTAGCTTCAAATCCCAATCTTGCTGATTTCTGGAAACCATAAGTGAGAGATTATTCAAGATGGTTCTGTTAAATCTCTCTACCATGCCGTCCGATTGTGGGTGTAGTGGCGTGGTCTGCGTCTTGTCTATTCCGAGAATTTGACACATTCCTTTAAACACAACAGAGGTGAAATTTGTCCCTTGATCAGAATGAATTTGTAAGGGTGTGCCGAATCTGGAAACCCATTGCTGCACTAGAACCTCGGCTACTGTAGTCGCCTCTTGATCGGGGATTGCAAACGCTTCAGGCCACTTAGTAAAGTAGTCCATGACAACTAGTATGTATTTGTTGCCATTTGAGGATCGTGGTAAAGGACCCAAAATGTCCAATGCTATTCGCTCAAAAGGTGCTCCTACGTTGTACCGCTGCAACCTTCCTCGGCTACGTTTCTTCGGTCCTTTACGTGCCGCACAGTCATCACAAGATTGGCACCATTTCTCTACATCTTGTCTCGTTTTGCTCCAATAGAAGCGTTCTCGAACCTTCTGTAGAGTTTTCATTACTCCAAAGTGGCCTCCAGTTGAACTACTATGCAATTCTTTCAAAACATCTGAAATTCTTGATTTTGGAAGAACAAGCTGCCATTTGAAATTACGTCCATCATCGGACTCCCATTTCCTGTATAAGACACCATTTCTTATATGGAGTGAGTCCCAAAGAGCCCAATATTGCTTAGTAGCAGGACTGTAGGTGGAGATATCCTGCCAACTTGGTTTCATACTGGAAGATTCTTTTAATTCTAAAATTGGATTTATATCTGGGTCTTCTTTTGAGCTTCTCTAAGTCCTTTATCACTCCATGGGTCTGGTTTCGGTGGAGGTGAAACAGTAACTTGGCGTACCGAAGGATTTACTAACTGATAGTTCTTCTCTACTTTCGAACAATATCGGCAGCTTTCATTGCACGGTTTCCTTGATAGTGCATCAGCATTTCCATGAAGAGTTCCTTTGCGATGACGTATTTCAAAGTCAAACTCCTGGAGTCGTTGAATCCATCTGGCTACCTGTCCTTCCGGATTTTTAAAATTTAAAAGCCAGGTTAAGGATGCGTGATCTGTCCGGAGCAAGAACTTTCTTCCATAGAGATAATGGTGGAAATGTTCTATGGCTTTAACGATTGCCAGCAATTCCTTCCTGGTTGTACAGTAATTCCGCTCTGGTTTCGATAGACATTTACTCCAATAAGCAATGACATATTCTTTATCATCAATTTCTTGCGACAAAACAGCTCCGATATTTTCGTTGCTGGCATCCGTATCTAAAATGAATAATTTTTCGGGCTGGGGATATGCAAGAACGGGCGAAGATATCAACGCCTCCTTCAGTTGTTTAAAAGCTTTCTCACATTCATCTGTCCATAGAAATCTCTGTTTAACTTCTGTCAACTTGTGAAGAGGTCTGGCAATACTTGAAAAACCCTTAACAAATTTCCTGTAATATGTGCATAGTCCAAGAAAACTTCTTAATTGGTGGACATCTTTTGGACGACTCCAGTCCTTAACTGCGGAGATCTTTTCAGGATCTGTTCTTACACCTTCAGCAGAGATAATGTGTCCCAGATAGCTTACTTCACGTCGGAATAAATTACATTTGCAAGGATTCAGCTTCAGGTTGGCCATTTTTAATTTTTCCAGCACCTTTCGGATGTTTCTTAAATGGTCTTCGAATGTGCGCCCTACAATAATGATATCGTCCAAATATACCAAACAGGCTTCGTAGGAAAGTCCTCGTAATACTGTCTCCATCAGGCGCTCAAACGTTGCAGGTGCATTGCAAAGCCCAAATGGCATAACCTTGAACTGCCAAAGTCCTTGTCCTGTGGTGAATGCAGTTTTTTCTCGATCCTCAGGATGTATCTCTACTTGCCAATAACCACTCTTGAGATCCAAAGTCGAAAACCATTGTTTTCCGGATAAAGCATCAAGTGTATCGTCAATCCTAGGAAGAGGGTAACTATCTTTTTTAGTGATGTTGTTTAACCGACGATAGTCAACGCAGAATCGGGTAGAGCCATCTTTCTTCCGAACTAAAACAATAGGCGAAGCCCAAGGACTCTCTGATGGCTCAATAATGTCATTCTGCTGCATTTCCATCAGAAGATTATCCACCTCTTCCTGCTTAGCGAATGGCAATCTTCTCGGATGTTGTTTAATGGGTGGATGATTTCCTGTATTGATTCGGTGCTGCGTCAATTTGGTTCGCCCAACATCATCTGATTTCTTGGAAAAAAGATCTCCGAATTCTAATAATAGACTTCTTGCAGCATTCCTCTGTTTATCATCTAACTCTGCACTCTGAAGGATTTCATTAATTAGAGTGTCAGGAGGCTCAGATAGTGTGGTTTGACAATTTCGGTTAATACAGGTCACTGGAGTGCAAGTCGCCAGCACTTCTCCTTCTTTTATTAGTTTTACCTTATTGCTTAGATTAGCAACTCTTACCGGGATTATATTTCGTGAAAGGTCGACGAGTGAAGAAGCCACTAGTACTCCTTTAACGCTGTTGTCGGAATCTGGATATTCAGTCAATCCATAATGAAAATTATTATCTTCTGAAAGAGCTCCGGAAACTATTGTCTCAGTTCTTGGTGGTAATGTAATTTCACTCTTTGCAGTTATATGATGGACTGTTTTAATATCAGAATATTTCGTCTTAAAAATCGCTATGTCTTCAGAACATGAATGTAGTTCATTATTTTTAAAATCTAACTTGAAATTGTTTTCTTTGAGGAAATCCAATCCGAGAATAAATTCGTCATTTATATCAGCGACATATGCCATATGATGGTACACGGCATTACCAAATGCAATGTTTAGATTGACTTTTCCATGCACTTTAATCTTATCACCTGTCACAGTTTGGAGGGTAATGCAGGGCGGCGTCCAGATGAGTTTGTCACCAAGTTTGCGAGCCAAATCTGTCCTAATGATAGTTACGTTGGCTCCAGTATCGATTATCATTCTGCAAGGAACTTCGTTGACATGTCCCATAACGAAAAGTCCGTTGTCGCCGCTACTTACGGAAGAAATGTGAAACGATTTGAAATGGGGCTTCTGACTCTCTGGACATCTCCGCCCCGCGAGATGGCCACATATTAGTTTCCCTGCTGTGGTGGAAGATCATTTCCACCATTTTTTCGTTTCGGGCAGTCTCTCTGAACGTGTCCGACTGCACCGCAAGTCCAACACTGAATTTTCGTGTTTCTGCCACCTTTACTCAATTCTAAGTTACGGAATTTTCTCCGCAGATTTTCGATTTGCTTTCTGAGATCACAGTCCGTATCAGTAGCAGAGATGGCTCTGATTGAGTGCCGGTCTTTACGCGCGGCCTGCTGGGCAGCCTCTATCTTATGTGCGTAGACTAGGGCAGATCCAATATCTTTGACATCGGCGAGTCTAAGTGTTTTCTGTATCTCCGGATCCCTCACACTATCGATGAAGTGATGGAGAGCCAGATCTTGACGTGTCTCAGCTGGGCAGTCCGAAAATGCTAGATGGGAAAGTCGCTGAATATCGGCAGCCAATTCTTGAAGACTTTCACCCGCTTTTTGATAGCGGGACTTTAACTGTAGTCTGCTATATTCTTTAGTGCACTTATCTCCAAACCGCAGCTCAAGCGCACTCGATAGGGCTTGGAAATCGTGCCTCTGCTCCTCCGGAAGCGTCTCGAGGATGTCAGCCGCGTCTCCTCTTAAAGAAGCCGCCAGGTGAAAAGCTTGGGCTCGGGGATTCCATCCATTAGCTTCCGCTACCATCATAAACTGGGTCTTGTATACTTGCCAGGATGATTTCCCATCAAATGTTGAGAGTTTAATATTGGCAAGGGAAGGCACAAATGTCACGTTGGGTTCCTCATGTTTGTTTGATATTTGCTTCTCCAAGCTTTCAATCTTCTTATTCATATTGTCTAATGCTTCTTCAACGTTTTCTTCTATCTCCAGAACTTTAGTTTCAACTGAAGTTACCTTATCTTCCATTGCATTCATCTTCTCCTGAATGATGTTGGAGAATTCTTCTTTAACACTTACAATGTCCTTCTTAAGTTCCGTTTTAAGTTCCTCCTGTCCAGATTTTATCTCTTTCATCATCTCGGTTTTAATCTCTTCTTGTCCAGCTTTCATCTCTTCTTGTCTAGCTTTCATATCTTCTTGTCTAGCTTTCATCTCTTCTTGTCCAGCTTTCATCTCCTCCTGTCCAGATTTTATCTCTTTCATCATCTCGGTTTTAATCTCTTCTTGTCCAGCTTTCATCTCTTCTTGTCTAGCTTTCATCTCTTCTTGTCCAGCTTTCATCTCAGCCATCTGCTCCGCTAATTTTTCGAGAAGACTTTTCATCAAATCCATATCCATTTTTCTTGTGACACGCTGCATCAACTCTTCAACCCCACTTCTGACACCAGTTGTACCGAGCTCCACGGGTTCGTGTCGATTGAGAGTTGAATAAAGCAACCACTTAATGAACACAAGACTTTATTCGTAAAAACTTCACTAGATAAACGAAATTCCCACTGTAACAATCACAATTATACAGCTACAATTCGTCAGATATAATAAGAAACAGCTTCCAATCACAGGTCTCAAATACCTCAGACAGAGAACAACTAGCAGTCACAACTAATCGTCTTCACTCACTGACTGTCTTCACAAAAACTGACTCTTCCATGTCGGGCTGCGGTATTTATACCTGACTTGGCGGAGAAATCTACCAATTTCGCCAAGGTTCTGGAAGCTTCTAGGCTATCTCGGAAAATATTGGTCCTAGAGCTTAGGTGATGGATGTTTCCAGAAGTATCGATTTCTCGCCAAGTCGCCAAGAATCTCGCCAACCGTCGCCAAGTCGCCAAGAATCTCGCCAACTGTCGCCAAGTCGCCAAATTATTAGGAAATCCGCTTTTAAACTACAACGCGTCTATATACCGCAATTTCTGCCCAAAATGTGAGAATTTCTGATCTGTCTGAGATATTTTAAGACAAATATAATCATTATTTATAAATTTGTAACAATATATATATATATATATATATATATATATATATATATATATATATATATATATAAAATATATATATATATATATATATATATATATATATATATATATATATATATATATATATATATATATATATATATATATATATATATATATATATATATATATATATATATATATATATATATATATATATATATATATATATATATATATATATATATATATATCGGAGTGAAAATAATCTACTGGTAGTAGAAAATTATGTACTCCGAGTAAATATTTTAAAAATAAATAAACGGTAAATATTATGATTAAGAGTTGTGAAAGAAGTTTAAATCTTTACCTTTTTAAAAAAACATACACAATGGCTGTTATGTTACCTTTTCAATAAACTTACAAAAATGTTGCATTTCTTTATTATTTTAATATCTTTTGTATTTGTTGTTAAAAATCGTGTGTTTGAATAACTACATTTTTATTCTTTTAATGTCATTATTTGATTTAAAAATAACACTTTTTAATTGAAGTAAAAGAATTTGAATTCGAAAAATATGTGAATCTTAAAAATTGAGAAAATGATGCAAGTTGATAGTTTTAAGACGTATTTTGATATGTTAAAAAATGATTCTAATTTTTGTTTAAAAAGTTTAAATTTTGAGATTTATACATGCAAAAATGCTTAAAAATTGCTCATTTAAGGCAGAAAATTGTGTGTTCTGAAGACCCAACATTTACTACTAATATTATATAAGCCTATCCTAGAATTTTCTAACAATATAAAATTTAAGAAAACTGAAAGATTTAGCACGTATATATGTATATATAATAAAAATTTAATATATTTTGAATCAATTGAGGAATTTTTTAAGTGAAAAGTAAATTTCTCCTTTTAAGTTTATAAGCTGTCAATGTAATCAATTATTTTTTACTTTTTGCCTCAATTCACAGTAATTGCTGATTTTAAATAAAACAACAATTAATTTGATCGTATGTAAAATATTATTTCTTCAAATATATATATTTCAAATTATAAAGCCTTTAAAACCTATATATTTAACATATATTATTACATATACTTATTTTGTTTAAAAAATGAAAGATTTTATGTAAACAACTGAAATTATTCCCTACAATGAAGAGAGAGAGAGAGATTTGGAGAGCGAAGTTTCTTATTTTTCACTTACCCTTTGGTTAAAGGATTTAATACTTTCTTTTGCTAGATATGAAAGTTTCACTTAATACGTAACCCTTGAAAAATATTTTAGTGAATAAATTTTTTAGCTTTTCATATCTTTCATTTTTTAGTTTTAAGAAAACAAAATTCCAGCAGTGAAAACTTTCCTCAACGAGAAAAAATTCAAAGCCATGCAAGAAGAAAAATGGAGTAAAAAGCTTATGGACTAAATACTTCCCCTTTTAAGTTAGAACATTCTTCTGTAGATACATGATTGATATGAATTATTAGAATCCTAATTAATTATTAGAATAATTAATAGGAATACTATGTTGTGTTAAGCAAGTTATTCGTATAAGTCTTAGAAATTATAATATAAAATCTAATTTTGGAAGCATGCTGAAAAGAAAAATAAAACAATGGAGAAATGATAACATGAACAATTAAGAAACATGAAAGCTCTAAGAGAATTATCAATAAAATGCACCATGTAATTCAGGAGTGTCTTTCAATCCCGTTATCCTTATACAAATCATGATAAATCTAATTGTAGACAATGCTTTTTTTTGCTTTGAATTATTTGCTTTAACCCTTTAACGCGCGGAGGTCGCGCCATGAAACCACCAATTTTCGATTTTCTTTCTTAATTCCTTTTCACGATTTTTCACTTAAATTTTATAGATTTCATATCTTTTACTTTTAAATAACACTAACAGATGGCAGCTCCCATAAATTTCAGGTCGGACTCCTTCCAATATGGCGTTATTTAATGTTCATTTTTAACAACACAAAATAACGTACTTTTTTAATATAAATTATGATAAATATCAGAAATTGTTTCTTCCTATATCTTCATGTCTGTCATAAACAATGTAAATGCAACAGTAATTTGAACTAGATACGTAAAAAACTTTCCTTTTTGAGGGAAATTCCTGGTGATTGCACCGCGCAACCAGAGCGCAGCTAGAACACATGACTTAGTGAAAAGCAGACTACATAAACATGACCGGCATATTATGACTGGGAATTAGAGTGTTTAGGAGTGTGGGGAAGAGGGATTTGAATCATATGGTCATTTTACTTGTAAACAACATGTGGCATTTATAACCTCAGTGAACACGTGCTTTCGCTATTCCTGTTTCAGAAAGACTTTTCAGATTTTTCTTTGCGTTGAATGTTGCGTTTGCTCCCAGGATAATACGGAAATTTTTATTTAGTAGTATTTTGTGTGCTTTAAATTTAAATTCATATATTATTTGTCTGTAGGATCATAACATTCAATTTTTAGAGTTCTTTAGTTTAAAATTAAAAAAAAAATATTGCGCGCGTCAAAGTGTTAAAGAAATACAATACATTATTTGCAATGAAATAAATTATTAAATAATTTGCTATTATCACTGTATCAAAATAAAGAAAAAATTAATGATTGTAAATCATAAGCAGATATCATTTATAATCCATATAATTAAATGTAAAAATACGATAAACTTAATAATTTACTGTAGTATGTAAAAACGATTCAAAGAATGACACATGTATTGTTCATCAATCGATATACTTCACCAGTAACTAGCTGGAGATTTGGCCTCAACTAGTCTGATAAAAGCTGGTGAGTCATTATAATTTTGTAACCGAAAAGAAGCCGAGGACCCCCAATAAGTGACATTTTATTTTATAAGTATTATTTTGAGGACCCTGTGACAAATACCTATTTAATGTGCTTCATCATTTTTATTGTACAAATGAATATATATTTAGATAAAAATATACCAATTTATGTTCAATCAAGGATAAAATATTATTACAATGTCCAGATGCATTTATTTTTTTCGTATCTTTTGAACACTTGGTGCTTTTGTGTGGTAGGGCATCTAAGTGGGTGGGTTATCTTGGATTCCGAAAGTGAACGTGTTTTTGTAATTTAGAAGCACATATCAGGCATGCACGTTTCATTTCTGTGTTTGGATATTCAGGATGTTTCGAAAAATATACCGTGTGTGGCGCAGTATGACGGGTTGATAAAAATTCAATCTAGCTCTCATTTTGCTCCAACATGGGACAAATTACAGGAAGTAAGCTGAAGTTGTTTGCTGTCGCGTGTCTCTTCCCATAAGTTCGTAAAGTATTCTTGGTGACACCTTGTAAAGATATTCACTGAAATTTCCTAGTTTCGCTTTTTATGTGTTAAAATGTCGATAAAACAAATAATTCTAGTATTCTACAGAAGCATTCAAAGAAGAGTCTTTTTTGTGGCAAGTTATGAGCACTGATTATACGAATTCAATAAAAAGAAAACTTTTTGAAAAATTAGGAGAAGTTTATAAATTGATGGAAAATTTTGTTACAATGAATGACAAAAACAATTGTTATTTATATCATTTGTTCGTACAATGAAATATTACTGAGAAATACATAGAATGCTCAGAAATATTTAATTTCCCTGTATTAAAACATAGAATATTATTATTCAGTTAATGAACTGGATTAAATTTTGCATTATTAAATCCACTTAAATGTTGTGATTATCATTTTATTTTATTTTAATTAAAGGAAAGAGAGAGAGAGGAAAAGGGAGAGAGAGAGGTATATAAAAATTTTAAATTTTATGCATTCAATCCAATAACCATAGTTTAATAAATCAATAAATGCATTTAAGAATCACTTGTTGTAAACAATATTATTTATGGAGAACTTTTAAAGTTGACTCACGTTTTCTATATTATTTGTACCAAAGTTCGAGGAGAAATAATTGTTACAAATTTTAAATCTTCATACGTTATACCTGTTCGCATTCAGTCGCAAAGTCGCATTCAATCGTTCACGAGGTCTTAAAGAACGCATGAATATATTCCTTTTTCATAATTAAATGTGTTACCTTATCCAACAAGCACTTTTACAATTCTCCGTTCATTTTAATATAATTTAATAAATTCTTATTTTTTGGAAGTATTCTTTAATCAAATTAAGTTATGAAATGGGATTTTTGTTGCAGCATCAGCTAATTTTTTGCATCATCACTATTCAGAGCAATATTTCTGTGCTTAATTTATTCAAGTTAAAGCTGTGATAGTATTTTTTTAAAAAAAGATATTTCTGATGTATAAAAATAATGTAAAATAGATCATAAATTAAAAATTTGATGGTAGATAATACAAGCAGTCAAAAACGGGAATGAACAAATACTAAAAAGACTTGTAAGTATGTCAAATCGTATAGCTGATTCAAAAACTCTTTTAACTTATCAAATTTTTGGTGACTTTTTAAATTTTCAAGGTATACATTTTAACCCAAAAGCAATAAATGTTGAAAAATGGTGTCCTTAAAAGTAACTTCGCATACTCTGGTAAGCATAATTTGAAAGGACAAGATGTATTTCGTGCGTGCTTAATTACGTTCTACCTTCATAATAAATCCAAACGCCAAGTCCTATCGTGCATGATGAGCATAAGACTTGGCCTGCCACCACAAGTGTATCATTTCACATGTTACAATCACGACGTATTTAATGTGCTTTAAGACACATTAGCGAACACGATGGATCTTCATTTGTGTCGGGATTCAAACTCACTACCTTCCACTAACAAGAGCGAATGTCTTAATTAACCAGCCTAACTTGGTTTCGTAAATATTTGAACATTCAAAAAGAGTAACTACAGATGTATACGAACGTATATAATTTGTTATTTGATGAAGAAATGTATATAATAAGTTAGTTATCTCACATATATTACATAAAATGTATCTTTCTTAACTATTAATTAACGATAAATTTCCCTATTCTATTTATGATTTTATAATTTTTCTTAAATATTATAAAGTAAAAGTGGATTTCATATCAGACATTTTCTTTATATAAAATTGATTTTATTAATTGATAGACTTATTTTTAACGTATACATAAGTGGTTTTAAGGAAAAAAGACACTGGTTCTTAACGTAACCATCACAATTTATTCCACATTGCAAGCGTTAAAGCAAAAAGAAATTACAATTGTAAATATGTATGATTTATCGAATTTATTGTAATTGAAAATTTTTTTATTCTGAATCTAATTAAAAACTTATGTCACACCCATATTATAAACAAATAATAAATAAAAACTTAAATATACAATTATAATAATATAGAAATTATTGGTTTAGATGAGGCAGCATCTTTCGAAACTAAATGGAAACTTATAATATTTTGTATGTTACTAGTATTGATGAAAAATATGTTTAGAAATGTGTAGGGCGAAATTATTCATAAAATGATTTATTTGTACATTGCTTGCGTAAGACATGAGCCATTTTTATTTCCAATGATATTAAAATTTAATGTATTTTATATGAAAAAACATACTTTGCATATATTTTCATAGTTGTGCGTATTTTTGGTATGAATGTTTTTATTTTATTTATTAATCAGCGAGTTCTTTAAGGACGTAGTACTTATCACTGAGACCATTATTTTAATTTTTATAAAAATTTCAATCCAGAATTTATATTTGTCATTATGTTCTACTCTATGCTCAAAAGTAACACGAAAATATTAGGTTACAGCTTTCTGTATTTTAAAGTGAAAGGGACATTTTTTTTTCGAAAATTAAAGTAAAGGAATATATTTCGCAACCCACAGGAAATAGATTTCGTTCTTTTATTAAATTAACTTGTTTTTTTATTTTTAATGATTTAATTTTAAGACAGAATTAGCTCATTTCTATGTATTTAAAAGTAAAATTTTTATATGCAAAGTATAAAATACTTTCTATCATGTCTTTTAAATAATGGGTTATCAGAAAGATTGCGGGTATTGTCTTATTTTTAATAAGTTCAATTAATTGAGTACATTAGATTTACTTCCCTATGAAATTAGAATAACAAAATAAATATAAATATGAATAGTTTTATAGACATTTAAAAATAAATTCAAATTTAAATTAGAATTTTCATTGTGAGCACTGAATTTTTGATTGGTTGATTTTTCTAATTTTTCCGACACATAAAACAGGCTTCTCCTATAAAACTTGTTTCATTCAGGTCATAAGCTGTGGATGCTGTTCCAAAAGCTAATTAAAACTAACCACTAGTCTCGATGGAAAGTTAATAGTTAGAACTCTGGCCTTCGGATCAAAAGTTCTTAAGTTCGATTTCCACCTCAGATATGGATGTTCTTAATGGCTCTGATTCACTTTATACTGTAGATCCTGCTCCTATTATTCCTCGTTGGAAAAAATTGACTATTGAATGCCAACTAAATCAACCTTCTAGTTTTTTCTAAAATGTTTTTCAGTCTTTATTGAAAGGAAGTGCCCGCACAACAAATGTGACAAGTAATTATTTCATCTCAAATTATTGAAACTCTTTTATCTAATACATTTATTTAGTCTATTAGGAAATTTTGTAGCTTACTTTTATTATCTACGTTTCGGTTATTGGTAGAATTTGGACATCTCTACATTTTATCAATATTAAACTAAATATATTTAAAACGAGCATTCGCTTATTTTCAAGAAATGTTGGAATCTTAAAGAAAATTAAGAATTAAATCTATTCTAACTTTGCATTTAGAAAGATATGAGGACATACCTATTGGGCTGTTCATCAATAATATGTGCCAACCTAATAGAAAATGATATCAGTCTTGATCTGTTTGCATCTTTTATTGATAGTTTGATGGTTGATATTTCTCCGGACGAATATGAGTTAATTACATACATTGCTGGTTAGTGAATTTTTAAACTTAAACTTGTATATGACTACTTTTTTGCAGGCTGTTTTTTCATGAGTTGCTTGACAATGATGTAGAATTTGAAGCAGAAGTGCTAATTTCTCTTCTCGAAATGATTGAACATTCTGTTTATTTAAAAATGATTAATCGAGGGGAATTGAAAGCACCATCTGCAAGTATGGTATTTACTATTTCAGATTGTTTTGTGATATTTCAAAAATTAAGTTCAAAGGATTGCGAAAAATGCAACCATAGTAAACAACAATTATTAATAATTAATTTAATGGAAACTATTTGAAAAATAGTTATCTGCTTGGCATTAACAAAATTTTCACAAACTTTAATTACTGTTTCTCTGTAAATCTTTTAAAAGTTATTCATGTATTTTCGAACGCATACTTAAATAATTACTCAAAACTCGAAACGGATAAAAATGCTTTCAATAAAAATGTAATGAAAATTAACGCAAGTCTAACAATAAGAACACAAATTGTTCCGACAGGAAATTGAAAAAAAATTAAAAATAATAAAAAGCCTTAAAATTTTTAAAGCTATGGAAATTTTCTTTTGATATAAATTAATAATTTTAATGACCTTTTATGCTTACAATGAAATCTGGGAATACACATTTTTATTTATTGATTTATGTAAAAATAATGTTATGTTTCCCAAGATCTGTTTACTTGTATATATTTTAAAGCAGCTTGTATATTATCTTAATTTGTTAAAAATTAATTTATTGTTTAAAAACGATCATTTCATTATGGTAATTTTTAAAACTTAAATGTTTTTCCTTCATGTGTTTCTTTACATCATTATGCAAAATCTGTTTGGATAGAAATTTGTCGTTGGTGATACTCATAATGTTTTAAAAACTAAAAGCTGTATGTATCATTCACATTAAAAAATACCCAATGAAGAAGTGAAATATGAGGCTAACTTAAAAACTATATTTAAATTGTTGTATGGGGAATTTCACATTTACAAGATATTTAAACACGCATTTTTAATGGTAGAAAAAGATATGTAGCTATCATTTTACATTATAAATATTTCACATATATTTTTACGTTAATTTTAACAAGGTTTATTTCATAGCTTTAAAAATGTTGCACTGTTGGAATAACATTTCAACAATAACTATATTAAAAGATATTATTTGTTAGTCAATGTGCTTGTAAATATGATAACGTGTAGATGTTTGAATAATTTTAATGTTAGCTATGTAATCAAACTTTAAATATCAATATAAATAATTTACAGTTTCTTTTATAAACACAATCCGAAAAAAAATTTTGTGTATACTGTGTGTTTCTTAATCATTAATGTGTTTCTATAATAATAGGAACACCATTAAGATAAAAAATCCTTTTTTTTAAAATCAAAACTGGATGCGTATTTTTTCCTTCCACCATATTAATGGTTTTTAAGGTGACAAACAGTTGTATTATAGAAAATATTTTTATATTACAATTTTTAAAAAAAAAGCTAAATTATAATTTTGATAGGTTTTTTTCGTCAATTTGTTTATTTTACAATTCTTTACTCAAAGTAAGGCAAACATTTTAAAATATCAATTCACACACACAGTTTAAATGTTGAATGAAATTTTTCTATTGTTAGTTTTTAATTTTCTTTAGCTTATTTTTACCATAATATTAACAATCCTTATGATTCTTATCTTATACTTAAAATAGTTGAACATGTATATTAGATTCATTAACATACAGAATAGGAACTAGAAAATTAAAGTAAAGAAAACATTTCACTCAAAATACATTAAAAAAATAGTGAAATTATCTTGTAGTATTAACTTCTTTGTTTTTCTAACACTTATATAAATAAAATATAAAGAAAAGAATAGGTTAAATTATTAAAATAATCAAAAATTATTTTTAAATGTTTATAAATTTAAGATTATGCAAATAAATTTATAAAAAACACTTATGCAATTATTATGTTTCAGATCATGGACTTATATTTTGAATAAAGCAATATTTAAAAAAACAGTATACTAAAATATTAAATTCAAAAGTTATTCCATATAATTTTACCATCAAACTTTGGTAATTCTAAATTAATGATGTGTAAAGAAATCATCAACGTTTCCACTTGCAACGAAACCGTCTGAGATGAAGGATGGACTCTGTGACGTCACGAAAAGCTTACACTGTCTTGTGTGTCCAGTTGGCCGTGGTCTAAATTTACTGATTTCGGTGTATTTTTAAAAAGCATACTTCCAAAATCAGTATATATAAGCCCAGGGCAATCAACGCTTCGTCTTAGCTTAGTGTATACATACACTCGTGGCAGTCAAGGGGTTAAATATGTTTAAGCAAATAATTGTACTGCAAATATTTAAAATAAAAAATAATAAATCATAGATTTATACAAATCAAGAAAAATTATAAAATTCTTAATCTTTTATGTAATTATAAATAAGTACTATTTATAAAAATGATTTGCGCTTTTTAATGAAAAGTTTTAATATCAAGTTTTTGTTTGTGATTCAGACACTTGAATATTTTTCCGAAATTATTTTTTCATAATATTTCTATCTTTAATCTTGCATTCTGCTATTTTTTTATTATTTGTTCTGCTTCAATAAGAACTAATTCACTGAAAAGGGAAAATATTTCAATTTACTGACCAAGAGCAGAATTTGTGGATTAATTTGAAAAAATTTCACACATAAACCCTTATCGAAGCAATATTTGCACTAAAAAGAGGCCCTAATTATTTTCGAATCAGACTCAATTATTAAAAGTCATAATTTCTTTAACAAATGTTTATTCACCTCACGATTAGATAAGGCCAAAGATATATAACTCGGAAACAAATGTAACTAATCTTACGAAACTGCAATGTTCTTCTCAGAAATCCCACAAAAGCGTTTGTTGATCTAATAGGAGCAACGAAAAATAAAAGAATCGGTCAAAATGACCTAAAAAGAAATCAATTACGTTAATCCCTTTAGAACACAGACGATTGCAAAAGATATCCTTCTTTGTAGAAAGTAGCTTAAAACTGATAACAATAAGCAATAATTGTATCAAACATTTTAAAAAAATTAATTAAATGAAATTTATGAGGCGGATAATTTCCACCACGCAAGTGGGAAACTGTGTTTTTTTATTTAAGCGTTCTCTTATAAAAATTGTTTTATTCATATATATTTTCAATTGATCATGTAATTTCATATTTTTATGCTAGTAATATTTAGTAAAAACTTAATCATTTGAATATTTTACAAATAATGCTATTAACTTTTAACTCAATGAATCAAATTAGTTAAGTGATTTGTCACTTTTAGAGAGCATGTGTATACGGAGAAATATGTAAGTTACATCTGTAAGTACAGATTGTTACACAATAATTTCGGCACAGGTGTCGTATAATCCATGAATTATTTGGCGATGAAGAAATGTTGCCAATATGATGTACTGTGACGTGAGCGATGATATAAATATTAGGATTGCCAAATAGAATTTTCAGCATAGTTCTTACAGGTCTAGATATCTATGGCGTAATAAAAACCAGATTACCAGATACATAAGAAAATCCTCCAAAAAATAACCAAACTCAAAATTTGGAATCCTGTATTACAAGGCATCTATGCCCTAATTTCTTATTACCCAAGTGACTTCAGGAAAATAACTTTAAAAAATTACATATATAGAAATTCGAGTACTGTATGAATAAAAATATATAGCTAAGAATTTGTTTTGTTTTTATATCTATAACAGTCAAATACCAATTGTTTGAACTTATGACGTATCTATTTATTGCAATGTAAATTTGTAGCATGTATGTATTTAATCTTTTATACTACATGTTTTTTACATTTTATGACCAAGTGAAAGAAAAATTTAAATACAACTGAGCTAAATTCTTTCATATAATTTACAATCATCTTCCCCAAATAATTATTCAAATAAATTTAACTCGAAAAGAATTTGTTTTATCTATTTCATTTTACTAAATAATATTTTACATCTGTTTCGAAAATGATTTAGGAAATTTATTAAAAATATTTTAAAGTAAATGATATATATAAAAAATGCTTAAAAACTCAATATTGGAAACTGCTATGTGAGACAAATTTTATGAACGCATGTTTTAAAATTATCCAAACTAAATACTTTAAGACAAGAATTCATATCATCTATTACTTTACTTAAATAAAAGCAAAATCGACAGTAGTTCTCAACATTTTTGTTTAAAATTTAAAAATAAATTTGGAGTTACGTATGCATATTTGCTATCAATTGGCAATACATAAACTATTTGAAATTTGTAGATTAAAAAGTTGTGTTTCTTTGTGGAAAACATAAATTAAATAACTAAGATCATGAACAAATATTATAAGAAAGATTTAATTAAGATAAGTAACCAATGTAGTCCCAACTGAAATGTTTTTTTAAAAAAAGAAATTAGTAGTTATATATTCTTGATTTTTGTTAACAGTGATATGATATCTAGCCAAATTAAGTACATTTTTATATGAAAATATTTCCTACCTAAGAAATATTTTTATAAAATTGTATTCAACTTTACTTGCATATATTTGTCTGACAACCATTTTACTTATCCATAAAAATGGTCATAGAAAAATATAATACAGAAAACATAAAAACTACTCAGTGTAACTGTTATTAATCATATTAAATCACAACTTAAGAAAACGTCTCGATACATATTTAAAAAATATAAAAGCGTTTCTTAATTAATTATTTGCTAGTTAAAATTTTCAAAATATTAAAATTTAACAATATGTTATTCAAAACATTTCGCGTGATGGTAAAATCTCACACAAAGTATATGTTAATATATAACTAATAATATAGTGAATATTCTCTAAATTAAAATTTTATAGAAAAGAAAATATAATTAATTCTACGTCTACGAAATATATAACAATACAATATATAGCGGAAAAAATATTCACCATTTCAAATGAAAAAGTATACTTTTATTGGATCGATACAGTTCTGTAGACTATTGTAATGGGAGAAATCTGTGACTCTCGCAAATATTGACAGTTTTTCAAGATAAAACCGAAAACAAACGTGTTAAAATATAGGAAACCAATATCAGCAATCTATAAAAACATATTTATAATTCACAAAATGAAAAAAATCAATTTCTGATTATTTGCTGTCATTCAATCAAAACAAATTCAAGAGTAGGGGGCTGGAAAATGAAATCTGCTACAACTCAGAAAGTTACTGAAACTATTTTTCTTCTAACGAAATAAATTAAATTTACAAGTGGTCACTGTTTAACTATTAAAAATAAGAAACAGTTATGTAATATTGAAACATATAAATTAGGAAATGAGGATTCGTAACTTTTAAATTACGTGTTTCATATCTGTAACTTGCATATTTTTAAGTTCCACAAAAATCAGCCAAATTATTATAATTTTCTGAAGTATTTTTTATAATGTTCTAATAGAATGACACACATTTGGTTGAAAATGTTCGTAAAAAATGAACAAGAAAAGTAAAATAAATTAAAGAAAACAGGCAGGAATTATTAAATGATTGCGGCATGATATCAAAGTACTTTTATTATTCATTGTCATAGTTCTTAAGTTAATAGCTTGGTTTTCAAGCATTTATTTTTTATTCAGATTCAGAAATCTTCTTGATTTTAGATAAAATATAAATTTTATATTATGTACACTACTGGCCATTAAAATTGCTACACCAGGAAAGCGGCACACCACACACGTGAAATTTGCACGACAGGTAGAACATGCTGTGATATGCAAATGATTAGATTTTCAGCGCATTCATACAAAGCAGGCGACAGTAATGACATCTACAATGTGTATAAAACCAGAAATTTGACAGCAGTTTCCTCATACTCAATTTCCGTTTCAACGTTGTTTTCGGCAAAGAAAGTTGTTATAATGCCTCGTGTGAGAAGAAGAAATGCCTATCAGCACGTGTCTGACTTTGATCGAGGAAGGATTATAGCCTACCGGGATTGCGGTTTATCGTACCGCAATATTGCTGCTCGCGTCGGTCGAGACCCCATGACTGTTAGCAGAATATGGAATCGATGGGTTGCAGGACAATCATACGGAACGTCATGCAGGATCGCAGCGACCCCTATGACTATCAGCTAGAAGACAAACATCTGATCTGCATGGAAACAAGGGATCGTACAGCCACGTCAGCGAAACCTGAGTCGAGAAATGGAGTCATTTGCAAGGAAACAAGTTTCTGCTGAACGAACCTGGACGCGGGAATGGCATCACGTCATCTTTACAGATGAATCTCAGTTCTGTAGTCCAGGACCATGATGGCCGCTTCCGTGTTTGGAGGCATCGTGGAGCAACGTGCATTGCCAGCTTGCATTGGACATCGCCATACTGGCCCATCTGCTGGAGTGATGGTATGGGGTGCCATTGGATACACGTCTCGATCAACTCTTGTTCGCATTACCGGCACTTTGAACAGCAATCGTTACATTTCCGATGTGTTAAGGCCAATGGCTCTGCCCTATCTTCGAGGCCTCGCTAATTTTTTGTTTTAACAGGTTAATGCACGACTGCATGTTTCCCGCACTGTTCTGAACTTCGTTGATTTAGAACAGGGTTGACTGTTACTATGGCCAGCACGTTCTCCTGATCTGTCACTAATTGAGAACGTGTGGTCAATGGTTGCAGAGCGATTGGCACGCCATCACTCACCATCCAATACTGTCGATGAACTGTGGCATAGTGTTGAAGCTGCATGGACTGAGATCCCCGTACATGCCATGCAATCTCTGTTTGACTACATGCTTAGGCGGATAAATGCTGTTATTGCAGCCACAGGTGGCTGCTCTGGGTACTGATATTCTCAAGATCTATACATCCTAATTTCCTGTAAACCTAATCACTTGTTGTTTCTACTATAATGTATGTGTCCAATAAATAACGTTCTGTTATTTTCACACACACACACACACACACACACACACACACACACACACACACACACACACACACACACACACACACACACACACACACACACACACACACACACACACACACACACACACACACACACACACACACACACACACACACACACACACACACACACACACACACACACACACACACCCTATGGTTAATTCAAATTTCGTCATACTTGTTTTATTATTCCTTATTTTGTACCTTATATATACTGGCCTATCCCTCTTTAGCTCCGCTTGTTTCATTACTTTTGATTTGTATTTGTTGATGTTGTATTGTTTTGATTTCATGTGCTGTATTTTGGTTTGCATACTATTATTTATTGCTTTGGACTTTATTTACTGTTTTATATTTATATTATATTTGATAGCATTGCTGAATGATATTCAATGGTTTCAAAGACGGCTTTTAAATATTGTTCTTCAGTCTTGTAATTTGTAACACAATCATCCGCATTTACAAACATTATTATTTTTTTGTTTTGAATTTCTGCTCCACAATTCCCATTTTCTACAAAAAAGCCTTAACTTGTAACTAATTTCTGATATATTAGTATTCATCTATAAAGCTGAAGACTGAAATTATTTAATTTCAATACATCGACCAAGTAATGCAACTTCATCACAAATAAACCATATCGAAAATTCTCGGCTTGCCATATATATGTCTCTTTTATGAAAATGGTAATTTCTTCCCTTAATTCGTAAACACCTTAAACAAAAATTTCCCGCTTGCCTTACTAATAACACTGAATGTACTGCACCTATGTCTTTACCAAGTGAGGAAAAAGCTTGATTTCACGGGACTTGTTTTTATTGTTACAAAGATATTTATCACAATATCTAGCCAGGACTGATTTCTTTCGGAACCAGAGCTTCCGTCTTCCAAAGAAATCAGTCCTTGTTTGGAATAAATAATAGAATGTGCCAAGATGCACTATCGTGGTTTTTGTTTTTATTTTTGTGATTGATGTTTTTGGATATTGAACGAGCACCCTCGTTGCTTATTCCTATGAAATTTTCCCATTCTTTGTTTCCCTCGTTCCAAAATTCGTTCAAGATAGCAGATAATGTGAGTTCTGTTGCTTTGGGTTCAATTGTTTGCAGAAAAGCCATTCTGTTGCTGACATGTCATCGCATTAACAAAACATAGGCAATGAAATGAGCATCTTCATTACTATCAATGGCCCCAGATCTGAATGGTAAAAATTAACATATAGCTTCGAGAAAAGCTGACACAAGTACATCTTCAGCTGTATCACTAAACTTATGGTTGTTGCTGTTGCTGATCCCTGTTGTCTAGCAGCGCTAGACCAAGTCTATGACATTGTACACTCTCAGGAAATCAATGACCAATAATGGTCGCTCCAGAAGATCTTTATCGAGTCCCAAGCACTCAAGGATATGATCCGGAGTGGCTTGGCTTTTGAAACACTTAGCGCAAATTGGAGATTCCTTTTCTTTGTTGTTAAATGCCAATGATCTTAGGTGGCCACTTCGAAAACGAGTTATTGTAGTTTGTTCCAGTCTGCTGCACCGGAGGGATAGAGATCCGCCGGGACGATTACCCTGGTACCAAGGGAAAAGGGGCAGCTTCTGTTATCCAAGTGGACCGGAGCACCAAAGGTAGAAGGAAAAGGAAACTTATGGTGAAAAGTATCATCGAAATGAGCTATGGACTGCAGTTATTTTTCTAAAGTATCGGCAAACTCTTTCTAGAGCTTCAATTGTTGCTGGTAAAATAAGCTCTTTGAGAATATTGTAAGGCCTTTTGCATCTGATCATTTTACAGGAAGCTTTGTTAGAGGTAATTGAAGCTTTTTCATTCATATTTTTTAATGATTCATTCCATTCGTATGATTTAAATTTTATTTCAAAAATTTTTCTGCGTTTGTTGAAATACTCACTATAAAGATTTTATAAATATCGCTTATGTTTATCAGGTTTCATGCTGTCTGCTATTAACATTTATGAAATAATATCACATGGAGCTCTTCTCTTTTATTCACTTTAATACTGGTGTGAACCCAAAAAATTTAATTATTCTTGAGAACACTTTCTCTGTTTTATTTTCGAAACTCAGCTAATCTGTGTACTTTTTGATATTTGACTATCACTTAAAGTTCTCTTATGTTCCTATAAAAATGTATCCATGATTCTGCATAAATCTGCTGCCGTGAATATTTGATATGGTAAATTGCAATTAATGCAAAAACATATCTGACATTCAAATTCATGATAGATTCGATAGCGATAGAAGAATCAACTTAAATGAGACTGCTTGAAATTAAAACGGGTGTTATAAAACATTATCCAGAAGGACTGAGTTCGATTTCAATTGCCGCCAAAGGTCCTCCGAGTACATGCGGTACACGTGGTCGTTAAATCTGTGGAATCGAAGGTCTTGTGGTTGCTCATTAAACAGTTATATATATATATATATATATATATATATATATATGTATATATATATATATATATATATATATATATATATATATATATATATATATATATATGTATATATATATATATATATATATATATATATATATATATATATATATATATATATATATATATATATATATATATATATATATATATATATATATATATATATATATATATATATATATATAATGAGTAGTATATAATATACTGTAGCACAGAAATCAATAATTATACGAACAAAATACCTAAGCATAAATAAAATCAATATTTTCCCGTCTTTCTCAATTCATAAAAGAAATAGTCTAGTTTCCATTTGCTCACATTTTTTGAAAGATCAATATGCTCCGCAAATATTATAATTAATTTTATTGCTAATTTATTGTCAGACCGAAACATGACGGCAATAGTAATAGCTTATTGGCAATGCTATTTCTCACATGAAACTTTATTGGCAATGCCATTTCTCACATGAAGAAAAAAAGCGGGATCGATGCTCAACTCAATAGGAATAAAATTTATAATTCGTTTCAATATATAGTTGAATATTTGGATTAAAATATTTGACACTCTACAAAGATGGACATTTGAAATTTCAAAACAAAAAATGAAGGCAAGTAATTGATTACAATAGAAAACTAAATTTTTTATTAATATTTTAAAATACACTCTAAGGAATTGTTCATGTTAAAAATAACAAATGAGCTTATTGAACATATGCTTATTATTCAACTGGCGAAAATGCTGTCGTGAGTTGTAGTTTAGGGAAAATGGAACTGTGATGAGGAGATTTGGAAATAATAGCTCATGGGATTATTGATGATTCCATCTTCATCTGCATATCTCACCATCTGCAAATTCATATCAATTCCCTAAGGAAAAAATGTGTTAATTTTGCTTATTTATTTTCAACATTTACTGAAACAATATAAGAATATCTTCTTTAGTTTTTATTCTAAATGTTTATTATAAGTTTCTTATTTCTAATTTGTTTTGTATCTTAATTACAAGTGTATGCAAATTTATTAATTAAATATTGGAAAAAATCACTTTTAACTTAACGTATTTATGTTTTTCTTATTGCTTACTGAAGGGTATTAGCATTTTGTAATTGCATGTTTTACAAATTACTTTAAATTATCAAAAATATATGCCTAACAAGCAAAGTATGAAAACAAAACCATTATAAGTAAACAAGAATTTCATTTACATTTCTTTCTTATTTTTAGAATATTTGTGACATATTTTATTGTTTAAAATTTTGTTCTCTTTTCCCTCATCTTCGTCGTGTTAATACGAGAGAACAAAATTTCAGGTTTCAAATTCCGTTTTCTTAATGTTTTCACATTAGTTATCAATTTTTATAATAAATTAAATTTTAATTATTTTGATTATTTTAAATTATTATTATTAAAATCTTTCACATTTTCTTTATTTCTTCATTTGTTATTTAATATTATGTTTCCTTCATATTTTTAAATTAATCTGCCGGACAATATTTACAACTAATAAATGAATTGTTTGAAATTGATTTGTCTCTAAATTTAAATTATATGAAAACTGTCATATTGAAAACATTTATATGAAAATTTATAGTTACTGATATTTTTTAGCTGTTTACAACAGTTCAAACAAATATTCAAATTTATAGCAAAGCTCTTCTCAAGTATTTCATCATCTATTTCTCCAAAATTAAATTTTTTCTAAGCATATTTAGTTTCACAGAAATTATAGAAATTTCTTATATTGACAACATATAATTGATCTAAATATTCTGTTTATTTTTTATATACAATATCCTAATTTTTGACTTTCTTAAGAAAAATTCATAGCTTTTACATTTATTTAAAATTTATAATAAAGCTGATACATAAGTCAAAGGATTGGTAAAATAACTTGTTTTAGTTTCTTGTGTAAAAGCTTTGAATAATCAAAAATACTGAAAAATAAATAAAAATATATCTATATTTGCTTTAAACGAGAACAAAAGCATTTTTCATTCAAGTCTTCACGAGAAAGACTTAATTAAATTTTAAATCGAATGAATTTATTCATACTAGATACAGTTTGTGAAATGTTACAGAAACAAGTCATATTAAACCCAAATTAGATTAAAACTAATAACAGATTTAAAATGTACATGCCTTTTATGAACAGACTGATATTATTAATTTCTAATGTAATGAGAGCAAATTAGTTTTCATAAATTTTGGATTTAATTTAAGAAAATTAGAGTTACTTACTTGTGGAAAAAACTAATGCATAATAGATTTATTTATTATTTTGTTTTTTAAAAAATTTGTTCATTCAATATCAATTCAGGAAGGCAAATCATTTGCAAAATGTTTTAATTAACTTAAAATGTCGCTGCTTTCATATTGTTATAATTATTATAATATAAATTTTGTTCAGTGATAATTTCACTGGATTCTGTGGGGTTCAAAGGTTTTTATTTCAATAAAAATTTTCTTAAATTGAAAGATGCAAAAATTATTACTTTCATGAAAATTTAACTTATAAACTATAAAACTGAAAACCTTAGTTGATTGTTTATACTAAATCTGCAAAAAAAAAAAAAAAAAAAAAATCAATAGTTGTAGATAATGAAACCTTAATTTTTTAATAAATTATTATCCCATGATTAACCTTAGTTAATTGTTTATACTTAATATATTTATATTAAAATTCATATTCTTACATCATTTTTAATTTATCAATATTAATTCAAATTGCATGTTTGCTTCTATTTCCATTCTATATTAAAGAATATGACTATTTCTTAGCAATAAATGTAATATATAAAATGCATAAAATAACTTAATAATTTAATTACTGATATTATATCTGGAGAGAAAGATGTTTTCTGTTGTAGTCAAAACTTTATAAGAGCAAACATTTTCTAGGCCTGAAAATATTTTATTTATTTTATGTAATTTACATACATGCTTATCACACCTTATATATCATAGGAAAAAAGTTTCAGGTATCGGAAAAAATGTAATTAAAAAATGATAAGGAATGATCTTAATATATAATTAGATATCATAATTTGTATAGTAATGTAATTTACACGTACAATGTGTGTGCGGGCGTGTATGTGAATATTTGTATATAATAATTAATGTATGTAAATTTTAATCCAGTATAAATGATGTAAAATTCAGAAACATTTTTAAAAATATTTCTCTAATTTGCTGAAGAATGTCATAAAGCAAATACATTCGCACTTGAATCACCATCTCTAATATTTTAGAAAATTTTCTGGGAAGTGTGACTAGAAAGAAATTTTCTGAAAATCTGTGTCTCCAGATTCAAAACTTTCTTCTGACAAAGTTCACTTAAACATTTAGAGCAATACGATGTGTTAAATGCTAAAAACATTTTATTTTTACTCAATAATACTATTTTTTGAAAATGAATGTCCCTTTAATTGAAAGCGGATAGGTTAAGTCACATTTGAAAATACGGCTTTGAGAATTTTGATAATTTAAAGTCAGTCATATGTTGTTATTAATAAACTGCGACACTTAAGAAGAATATTGTTAGCAGCTACATTAGGATATGGAAAAATATTTGATGCCCAGCACATAAAATTTTCAAAACATAGAATGTTGTGTCATTATTTAATTTGTAATTAGTAAGTGGTTAACTGCTTTAAGCACTTCATATCCATTAGTGATATTATAGAGCTAGAAATAAAAAATATTCTATAAAGACAATAACGATGTCATAAAAGATAATGATTTAAAGGTAAAAATAGTTTTAAATTAATTAATTACTCAAACTTTATGATATATTTAATGTCATTCTATATTTCTTTTTTAAATTTCATTATCTATATCCGTAATTACTGATTTGCTTAAAATGATTTGTGTAAATTAATTTTAAATTGTGTTTGTTTAATAAAATAATATACATATCCAGTTTCTGATAGAAAATATATGGTTAGTTCATAAATCAGATTAAAAATAATTATTAAAAGTGCATGAAAAATTTAAAATGTTTTAAGAGTAGAAAATAACACTTGTATTCTTAAATAAATTAATTCTTTCATGCATTTGAAAATATATTAAAGAGTAAAACAGTTTTCCTTTTAATTTATATTGTGGTATTTCCGAAATACGAAATATTTTATGTTATTCAAAGAGGTCAAGAGAAGGGCAGCTTATTAATATTTGTATCAATGTATAATGAAAAATATTTCTTACATAAAAACTATATCCTTTATAAAAGACTTAATTCTGTCAGTGATTGACATTGTTTAACGTCTCCTACTACATTGTAAATTTAGAAAAAATAATGAACTTTTTGGCAAAAATATATACATGTTAGTTTATGATTGCATATCGTTCAATTTATTAATTAATGCTTCCGAAATGTGAGAATTACTATAGTTTTCTTTAAATTCTTAAATGTTTTTTCATCAAAAATATGTGAATGAAATGTAAATTAAATTGCCCATAAATTTTATTCAATAACAGGCAAATTATCGATATTAGCTAATTTAATCGTTTATCATACGTACATTATTACACCCTGAAAGGTCACTTTAGTTGCTCAATTACACAAATTTGTTGCCATAGCATTTTCAAAGTCTCAAATTGTATACATGTAAAGCACTTAACACCTTTGAAATTTGTAGAGTGGAGCTCCAATTAACAGATTCACTTTCGGAATTCTGAAAAAATTAATTTGTTTAAAGAAAAGAAAGAAAGTGAGAAAAAGGGAAGAATATCAAAAAAGGGCAGGTGAGAAAAAGAAGAAAGTGAGAATGACTTATCACTTGAGGAATTCAAAAACATTTTTTTTTAAATTCCTGGATGTTCAGAAGAGTTAGTGTTGAAGATAGAGAATAATGGATTATGTGTGAAACCCTAGATTTCAAATAGCAAATGATGATAAACTTATTTAAAGTGAGTGTTGATTAAAAAGATGACCTTCATGGCCAATTTGAAACAAACATATGAGACTATCACCAGTGAAAAATTTGCCGGCCTTGAAACTGCTTGGAGCATCAGACCGAATATGATCACGAGTAAATTGTCACTGCCAAGCGGATGCGTGACTTGGCTGTCCAAAACCGGGTGAAGGCTGTGAAACTGCTTACTCTGACTGAACTGTTAAGCAAGCAATGACTTTCATTTATGCCGCTGTATATACACATTGTATTAATATACAGTACTTGTAAGTATTTTAACTTGTAAAAGTGTTGCATTTTAAATTAATTGATTAAAAGTTCTTTTTTTTTCAAAATATTTTTCTCCCATTTTTAATGTAGAATAATAAATTAATTAAAAATTTTTTTTCGAAAAACTCCAATTATCCGAACGGAGTTAGTTCCTAATTGCTTCGGATGATTGGAGTTCCATTGCAGTTGAGTGGCCTTCATAATGAGAATAATCGAGGATATAAGTGTGATTTTGATATTCAGTGGTGTGGCCCTTCCAAGGCTGAACAACCTTCACACGTGTTTCTTAGGATGATTAAACAATCAAAAAAGAACCAGTCAAGACCAAGTTCGTGGTTACAAATGACTTATTGATTCAAGAGCTGAGTATCATGTAAACAGAAAATCTCGACTTGTCAATTTACCTTGAAATTGGTAAATATGAACTAAAATAATAGACACTCAGATAGGGTATTTTGGATTCTTATCCATAAACAAAAAATGTCTGCCATTAGTCCATTTGCTTCTTCCTGTCATCGAAATTACTTTGTATTTCCAATGACAGGAAGAAAATGTGCTAGTTTAATATTAACTTAATTTTACACGATGCTGATGGGCAAAACTGAATCTTTAGACAATACTCAATTATGAACACTTCCCTTAGATTTCTGTTATTTAGGGTATTATCTGTAATATATTGGGAATCTTTTGCTTGCATATTCTTGGTTTGCTGATATCCGTAGAATAACACCTTAATGGTCCAGGACTATTTCAGTATTTAAATGAACAGCTTTATCTTTCCCTATCTGCTGTGTTCCCTCAATTAGAAGCTGGGCAATGCTATGTACCAAAAGTCTCATATTGCCATAGAGTGATGCCAAAGGCACGATAATGAATACCACTAGTCACCAATGTCATAGGAAATTCGAATGACGTGGAATCGTGAAGATCATCATCGAGGTATGGATTCATGATCATCCAACAAGTACCATGTGGAAACAGCAGTTGCATTTGTGTAAGTAAATATCACGGAATGATCTTTCATAGGCTAATAGAATCCACGTCTTGTTGAATTTGTGTAATTATACTTGAACGGGTTGAGTCAACCAGGTATTGGTATAGGTGTGTCTAATAAAATGGTTACTGAATGTTAAAATTTTCGTTATATAATTTTGTTGTGATTATGAACAATTCATAATGTTTCTACTACCTATTAAGATCGTAATAGTAAAAAATATTAAAAAAACATTAAATAATTAAATTTAAGAGCATTTTTAGTTTATTACCTCTTGAGCAAAAATGAAAGGATAGACATAAATATTTTCGAACAATGAGTAAATTATTTGATGATAAACAGAATAAATTAAGCTTTCTATTATATACAAATTATATTTCTGAAGTTAAAGATCGATAAATTTAAATAAAACATAACTAAATAATTTCCGAAACTATATTTTTTACTAACATTAATTTTATTACTGTATTATATAAATGTTAAAAAACCATTATTATCTACTATTCAACATGCCTTATTGATTACAAATGAGAAAATATTTCTTTGTCTTACAGAAATTGAATTGTACGCTTCAGTTACCTTCATTTAATTTCAAATAGGGTTTCTCACTAATGCGATTCTGGTGCCAGTTAAGGTCACTTCTAGAGGAAAAAGTCAATATTTTTGATGGCATTCTTCAAGTTTTAAATGAGTCAAAAAATAAATATTTATCACGTTCATTATACACAAATTTATAAAAATATCAATTAATTGAAAATATATCATGCAAAGAAATTCATTAATAAACAAAATTTAATTTTCATTTTTGATAGAAATGAATTTTGTGAAAAATATTTGTTAACCAGCAATCACAAGTTAAATTTTCTAAAATGTTTTAAAATTACTGAGAAATATTTCTGAAATAAAATGAAATAGGTTAGAATACTCCATGATATGAATCATTATAAAAAAACAAATAGTAGAATTTAATCAATTAACTTTATTAAATACGAAGATTCAGGCGCATCTGTCACTTCAATATTTTTTCTTTGATTCCAATATTATTCTTATCTTTTATTTTACTTGAAAATAATATATGCGCGTCTCAAGCTGAAATGAAAATAAGTATTTATGATAAAAGGTAAACTAAACATTTAATTGTTTGTATTTTGAAATTTATTTCAAATTTGAGGTATATGCAAAATTAAAGATTAAATTGCAAAATCAGGTTTTTTTAATATTTTTTTTCTATGTATTTCCTTAAAAATAAGAACATGTAAAATGAGTAGTTCCATTGTTCTAGAAAAATAGTTGATCACATTATAACTAGGCATAGAATTTACGGGGTATCTATTTGAAGTAAATGCAGAATAAAAGCTTAAATTGCAAAATCAAATTTTGCTTATTTTTTTCTATATTTCCTTAAAAATAAGAACATCTAAAATGAATGATTTTATTTTTCTAGAAAAATAGTTGATCACATTGTATAACTAGGCACAGAATTTACGGAGTATCTATTTGAAGTATATACAGAATAAAAGATTAAATTGCAAAATCACGTTTTTCTTATTTTTTCTACATTTCCTTAAAAATCTGAAAATCTAAAATGAACTTTTTCATTTTTCTAGAAAAATAGTTGATCACATTATACACAGAATTTACAGAGTATCTTCTTCAAATTTTTAAAACTTATAAAGTATGGCAAAGTAAATATTATTTCTTAAATATTTTGATCTTTTATTGCGAAAAATTTAAGTTTTAATTTTTATTGACTTGTTTCTACAAATACGTCATTTCAATTAATTGTTCATTTCAATTAATATTTAACAAAACATTTATTAGTATAAAAGAGAGTCTATAAACAGTTAAAAAATGTACAAGTAAATGAATAGTCCTTTGAGAAGATTGTAACAAAAATTTAATGTTGTTCATTAAATTTTCGTTATATAATCTTCTCAAAGGACTATTCATTTCTCCTTCTTCTTCTTCTTAGAGTTTGGTTTATATTATATTGGGCGTCTCTGCTTTTATCAGCATTTTGTACCATTAACTACAAACCCAATGCTTCCTAGTTCCAGTTGCTCGGGTCACACACTTTATTAATAAAGTCCGATAACCCTTTAATGGAGTCTAGGTGTAAGTCTGTAGTATGGATGATGCCTAAAGAAGTTAATCTAGGGAGGGCAAGAGCCTCGCATTCGTAAATGATATGCTTGGCCGTTTCCTCTTGCGTATGACATTTTCAGCAGATAGATCTTGCTGAAACAGTCCCATCTGGTCAGAGAGTCAGTCATGCTAGTGATAACTTCCTGACTTTCACCAGAAGAAGATAGTTTGGAGGTCATTTCTACCTCCTGTGTAGGATTCATTGCTGCCCCTTCCCTAGATTGCCTCTGAGTTCCCTTGTCTTTTTCAGCGAGGTCTACTTCGGAGGCTTCACCTGCAAACGCAGAAAGGTTAGTTGTTTCTTGTGTCTTTTCAGCCACAAGATAACAATTAATAAGCTCACGTAATATAACAGTTCACACAGCATTGCCTGAGCTACTGGGCAAGGCATTACCTAGAGTTCGCCAGGCAACTAGAGGCTCCGTTAAGACACCATTACCGAGGTGCCAAATAGCCCTAGGCACGGGTCGCATAACACCAGGGTTTACGGGAGCTGGTTCGCGGCCTCTGATTCTATATTCAAGGCTATCCTGTCATTCAGGACGTTCGGCGTTCCACCACCTGCCGATGCGCCTGGTAGCTGTTCAGGCCTTAGGAAGGACTGTTCATTTACTTATAAATATTTATTTGAAAAATACTACCCAGCCTGTAGGATGGTCATGACCCTCGTTTCTCACCGAGTGGCATCAGGTTCGAATCCCGAATCAGACTGGGATATATAAACTGGTGAAGTCGCACTTTCTGCATGTCAAGAATCCTCATTTCGAAAGAAATCAGCGCTTCTTCCTGTCTGGAGTCCGTCATAAATGTTCTCTACTTGTCCTTGTTGTTGTCCTTCCACCAGATAGAAAACACGCGACAAACAGTATAGTTAATTATATTCGTAAATGGAAGTATTTTTAACTAACATATTTAACTCATGAATTTCATGTAAAATTGTAATAATAAGAAAGAAAATGGAATTTTAAACATTTTCGATTTCTTTGTTTTAGGCATTTGTTTAAATGTATGAGTATTTTTCTTTATAATTATGCATTTTAACTTATAGGAGTTATTGTAAAAATTTTAATACAATTTGGTTCTTGAAGTCTTTGTTTCCTATCTCTTACATCTTCAAAAATATTAAAAAATATATAGTAAACACTGAATTCTAGGGAGTTTTAAATTTTATACTGTTTTAAGCTTAACATAATTAAATATAAATCACTGTTAACAACAATATATATTTAGGTTTTATAAAGAGTACGATCGTACATATTTCACTCAAACATTTAATATAATTAAGAAATTTTCTTTCTGTGTAATAGTTAAGGAAAGTGTTATTCTGTGTAAAAGCAATTAATTTCAACACATTTAAGACAAAACACATTTTTTCTAACGAAAATACTTTTACGTCGAGATTTTAAAAGTAAACAAACAAAATTAAACTTAAAACAAGTCCAACAAATCTCGTTCAATGATTATACAAATAGAAATGTCATTTGCTTATGCAAGCATTAAATTAGTTTCCTGATTACGTGTGTATATTTGCTGCAAAGTAATTAAATGAGTTTGAAAAAGTTTATTTTCTTAAAAAAAGTCTCTACTATTTCTTAAATGAAATACTATTAATTTTTATAAGCAAGTAGATGCTCTTTTCGAACTGCAATTATTTTCAAACATTTATTTACTCTAACAATAATATAAATGAGGATGATTTTTTTAAGGTTTATTCTAAAAATAAACAGTTAACAAAATTGATTGAAAAATTTTTAAGAATATCTTCAATTTATTCAGTTTTCTTAAGTATATTTTTCAAATATTTTTTTTCCTATACATCATTTATTTGCATGCAACAGCACCATATATCTGCATAATGTCTCTACTGCAGGCGAAAGTTTATCGTATTTCAGTTGATTTCATGTAAATGTAAATTTTATAATTTATTGCTTCATATCTTCTTAAAATATAGTTAAAGAAGTAATATCTTCTGAATAATAATAATAATTATAAATAAAAATATCACGAAAAATTATAAATTTTGTGGCATAATTGTGTATAATTAAGGTTAATATATCAGTAAGAGTTAAAAAAATATATGAAACTTTTTATTGAAAAAAAGAAGAAACTTTATTTTAGAATTTTAAAATATAAATAGATTTATATTGAAATATTTATGTTTTTTCACCTATTCTTAGGTCAAGAAAACAATTTTGATATTAAGATAGCTCAATTCTTCGTGAAGGTAGTTTTTATCTATTTCATTATTATACTCATGTTAATGTTACTTATGACACATGGCCAACCCAAGCTCGTTATGCCATTAGTTACGCAAAATTGAGTCATAGGGTACGTCTTTCGTTTAACCAGAGCACGACGAAGGTGAAAGTACGAATTTGTTTTAAGAATCTTCCGATAGATGGCACCACCAGAGGATCTCCTCCCTGAATTTTAACATTGATCTGTAGGGAGAGGAAAATTTATCCAAACCATTACACTCATGGTAATTGTTCAATGACAGTCCACAAAATTTTTAATTACATAGATTAAAAGAGCACGTATATCACATTTCCTCGGTTGGTCTTTGGCGGCAATTTGAACCAAACCACGAAGTGTTATATTTGTAAGTTTATAGTACTTAGGAAGTTTATTAAAATGATTAATGTCACCACACACAATTTTAACTGCCCATTGAAAGTGTATTCATGTAAGTTTAAAAGTTGTTTTAAATTTACAAGTTAAAAAGAATTTAACTTACATGAAATTATTGTAACTGTAAAATAACAACCTGAAACTGTATATTTATTAGAAATACCGTAAAAGCATTACATAAAAACACAAGTGTACCATACCTTTCTTTGTACAACAGAAGTTATTACTTTTTTAGTCCACGGCAAAAGAATATGGTAATGGCGATAATTGCAAATTCTCAGGCTTGTAACGAAACACTTAAAAAATATTCTAAATATATCACTTAGTTGATACCCTTCACTGTTTCCACTTAAACAGCGGTTATCTCATCGGTGTTTCCATATTATATGTTACGATGTAGTGTGAATTTAAGTGAATGGCAATTTTACACAAATTTTCCATTATGCAGCTATATACAATAAATGACATTACAAAATGTTGTACATTCAACCGAACGAAATCATTAAAATCAGACAGCGTTCTAGCTGCCATGCGAATACAGTTGTTTCTTTGAGTCCCACATGCGAGTGCCTGACTCTTTCTTTTAACAGAAAACTAAAAGGGGTGATGTTTAGTTGTTCTATTCCCAACTGATTTTCAATCTTTTCATCCCCATTTTATCTTTAGTTCCACGATTTGCAAATGATTTTTGCTTTTTATTGTTTCAAACACAGTCTCCACTTTCAATTTCTTGATATAATTAGGAATTCTACAAGTTTCGTCATAATTTCTTCCAACTTTTCTGAAATTATTTTGATAAGTTCAGCTGTTCCAAATTGGTATTTTATTTAAATGGTTATTTTTCATTCCAAATACATGAAAATTATTTTCTGTTTTATTTGTATACAAATCATCTTGCTTCCAGTCTGATTTAGTGTAAATTTTTCTTTCATTTAATTCAGTTTGTTCTTGCTTTCTATTTTCTTGATTTATTGCTTCAGCTTCATAGTTTTCAAATTATACAGGAACTATTCCCCTGAAAATGACATTTCATTTTCAATTTCTTTAGGGAAGTTATTTTTCATAGAATTAAATAATAGTAAGCAACATTTAAACCTGTAGCAGCTTGTCACAAAAATAAATTTGTCAAGAAATATCTGAATTCAACACGTATTTGAATAACCCCAAAGAGAAATCCAGAAAACGCCTAAATATGCTGTAGTTAGTCGTTTAATAAGCAGATATACAAAATTGCTCACCTATCGTTTAGCAGTTACTTGGATTGAACATGCATCTGCTAGATCAAGCTGACCCTTATTCTTGAGAAACCACAAACCGTTAATTTGAAACGAGTATTTTATCTTTCGTCAGCATAATTTTACAGTGCAAAATTCATTAAGGATGTATTTACCATAATTTTCATTTATTAAACATAAGCTATGTTTCCCTTTATAAAATACAAAAGAGATCTGACAGCCATGTTACAAAGTGGCAGACATTGTGATTACTGTCAAAGATATAATAATATTAAACTGAATGAAAAGCCGGTTAAAAATTATGTCAAATGCACAAGATAATATACACGTTCTCCAAGATATTACTTATCATTGATGTCACCGTCATTATGCGGTAAAAAGAACAGAAATTGCTGGGAAAGCATGTTAAGACGTTTATTTGTTCAATTTCATCAATAATTCCAAACGATTAAGTGTGTTTGCAATGTAAATAATAGTATAGACTCAGCAATAATAGGGAAGTTGTTTATTTATTTTGTTGCAAACATCATCTAACTGTTTGGGCAAGCACTTATTATCTTGCAAACAACCACATTTTTTGACTTAACTTTCCTTATGAAGCTGTATGGTACAATAATGCGGGTAATGTATATGTGAACTCTGCTGTCAGAGACAATCGGTGTGATTTCAGGTAAAAAAAGAAAAAAAAATAAATAAAACGGCAAATTGGCATGGTTATTCCGATCAAAGTAAGTCAGAAAATTGTTATGGGGGATCATATAAAACATACTTACCCATTTGAATAAGCCTCCACAACAATTTTTCCTTCGCTAAAATGATGCTTGTATATGAAATACATTACGATTTGTAATTTAAACACATTATAGGTTTCACAACGCAGTCTGTTACATAAATACTTTGAATACTACATAAAAAATCTAGTCTGTAATTCATTATATTTATCGAAAATCAATTTTGGCTATATTAATGCCCCGAAGATGTTGGAGCGTTTCAAATATACAAAATAGTATTTGTACTCATACATTGGACGAACAAATTGTACTCATGCATTGGATCATTCTTTATAAATTTAAACGTACTTTAATTCCATTTATCGTATAACTAAAAAAAAGTCCGGTGGTTTAGTGGTAGTGTTTCGTGCTCCCAAGATACAGAACAGAGATTCGATCCTCGGGCTGGTCAAGGTCGTCTCAGTCTTTCATCCCTTCAGTGGATCTATAAACTGAGTACCAAGCATGCTTTTGAGCTGAACACTAGGGTATTCGTGTTTGGCTGACCACCTGATCTGGACATTATGCTTCGTTTCGCCCCCCAGGGCCTTTCGGTCAGGAAATCAGCGATGGGCACTGTAGGCCTTATACCGCACATGGGCTGTCGTGCCACAGATTATAGTTTAATAGTAGTTTTTTTCTACAAATATTTCCTTAAATACCGGATAACATTTAATGAGCAATAATATGCAATGTTAATACAAGTAAGTAAAACGTTTGATTTTCTTAAAATCTTATTTTATTGTTAGAGTAATCACACATCATTTAACTTATTTAATTCAATCTTCATATATATATATATATATATATATATATATATATATATATATATATATATATATATATATATATATATATATATATATTGCTAATATTTGCTAATATATATATATTTACTAAGTATTTTTAACTTAAACTCAAACTGTGCTACTATTTTTCATTGCCATTATAATATAAGATATGACGTTTCTGGTAAGTGACAATTTTAGCATATATATATATATATATACGAGGGTCACTCTGAAATTTTTGAGGAACAACAAGGTTTTTAAAGTTATACTTATAAAATTTTAGGTGTGTTCAAAGTAGCCTCCTCCAGCATCAATGTAGTTTTGTAGACGAATTTTCCGCAGATTAAATGCCTCAAGCCATTCATTTCTTCGAATAGATGAAAAAAATGCATTTATAGCCACATCAATCTCTTCTTCTGAATGAAAACGAAGTCCACGTAAGTTTTTTTTTAGATTAATTTTTAGATTAATTTTTAGATTAAAGAATAACCGAAAGTCGCACATAGCTAGATACGGCAGATGTTCGAACACTTTAATTTGTTTTTGTTTAAGAAACTCAACTGTCAATCCGGCTGTATGTGAAGATGCATTGTCATGGTGAAGCATTAGTCCCCTAACATTCAGTTCTTGTAGAATTTTTGGAAGACGTTTAGTGGTATACCAGTTTGCTGTTACTGTCTTCTGTCCTTCCAACTTGCTGCTATTGGCCAATCCCGTACTTATGAAGAAAACGGCATACATCACTTTTTCAGTGCGCGTTGTTTTTTCACCATTGTTGGCGTGGGATCATCTTCAAAGACCCATGTTTGCTTTCTTGACGTGTTGGAACGTCAAGAAATGGTATGTACGTTTCATCACCCGTTACAATTTTAGAAATGATGCGTTGGCCACCATCATTCAGCATATTAAGAGTTTCCTTACTGATTCTGACACGCTCCTCTTTTTGATGCTCAGTTAGATTTTGGGGAACCCAACGGCAAAATACTTTTTCCATATGTAATTCTTTATGAATGATTTTATGTATGACTGCGGATTCAATGTTAAGTACCTTCTCTATCATTTGATAGGTACAGCGATTATCATCCACTAAGGTTTTTCGTATGGCAGACACATTATCCGGGATGACTGCCGACGGCGGCCTTCCAGTGTGTTCTTCATCCTGAAGAAAATTGCGACCTCTTCTAAATTCTCTAAAACATCTGAATACAGTAGCACTAGCTAGAGATTCATCACCAAATGCTAATTGCAACCGTTGAACGCATTCTTCTTGATTTAATCCTGCTTTGAAATCGTAGAAAATCATAGCGCGAAAATGTTATCGCGTCAACTCCATTTTCTCTTCTGTTTAAAATTTATTCCATGCTAATCAAGTTGAAGTAAGTCAGTAAAAATCGTCTTCTGTGTTAAAATACATTGTACTTTAAAATTAAACCGTTATTTTAATTTTGTAAATTCTTATCTGTGCGTATCTCAAAACTTTTAGAGTAAACCCTCGTATATATATATATATATATATATATATATATATATATATATATATATATATATATATATATATATATATATATATATATATATATTAATTATCTTTAATATAAAGTAGTTACATGTTATCAATTGTAAAATATTATTGAGCACATGAAATATTTTTTTAAAAAAATCTGAGTCATATATTTTCTTTTATAATATTAATTTTATCTGTAAATTATTGAATTCCGTAAATAATGTAATTTTGAATATCTAAAATTTGTTATAAAATTTTTGAATTATTATAGACTTTTTTGAAAGAAAATTAGAACAAATAATGCGGTATAAGTTTTTATGGAAAGCTCAATTTTTGAAATTATATATCACTCTTAATACTCTTAGTTATAATCGAGAATAATTCAGATGAACTTGTAAACTAAGTCATATCTATATTTGCTTATATTATGTAAATAAAAAATTCATAAAAACTAGAGAATTGTAACATTGAAAAATAAAGTGTAGTTAGAATAAATTTATCAAAGTTGCTTATCTTTCTATAAATGCTTTCGAACAAATGACACATGTTTTTCATTTACTACATATTAAATTAAAACTTTCAACATTGCAGAAAATTTAATATATTTTAGGAGTTCCAATATATTATATGCCAACTACATTTGAATTGAAGTATTATAGAACTCAGAAAATTCATTTCCGTGGTAAAATACATAATCATATATTTTGACCTTTGTTATAATGAAAATGACGAAAAGAGGAAATAGTTTCAAGATGCTTAGTCATTTCTTCTTTTCGTGTATTTACTTCGATAATGACGGCTTTCTAAGTAGTGAGAAGGAATTAGAATTTAATCTTCTCTTGAAATTTTGGACTCTGGTTTAAAGAATTAAAAGTTTCAAGGTAAATAAATGAAAATGCTAAAATAAAACTCTGTTTTCAATTAAATTCAATCTTCTGCTTTCTCAACCAGCTTATAGTATTGGGTATTATTTTCTATTTCAAGTCGGTAGATATATGATAATTTTTCAATTTCCTTGATGAAAAATGGAAATTTTTAGCAGATGAAATTACGTTTACATAGTCACTATAGAATATTATGTTTTCTTATATGTGGGAGAGGAATTTGTTTGTGAAATAACTTCGAAATGAAGTGGATTTTACACGAAACATTACTTTTTCCGAATTAAGTTTAGACAGAAAGATGTTCAAAATTTTTTGATTAAATGGTAAATTGCTGTTTTTAATTTAAGTCAAGAGAACTATCCAATACTTTATTAAATCACAAATTTAAACTATCTCTATGTAACTTTGAATATTAAAATTCCATATTATAATTATTTGATCATAATGTTGTCTATAAGTGCTTAATATATTTCAAAATCTACATACTATTGTAAAAAGTAAGATTAATATTTGTCAATGTAATTTGTGATCACTTCTGATGTGAGAAAAGACTATTGCGTTCATCCCAAGAAAGGCACGAACTTCGTGAGTGTAATAAGTTCCATACTCGACGCAATTCAAAACTTTTTCTCTTAACTTATGGTTGCTAAAGCTCATTATATATAGCTCTTACTTGCAGTGTAATCCGTGTGAAATCATGCCTGGGAATTTGCGGGTTATGAGTGCGAGTCCCCAACTGGGCCGAAATTTGCAATTTCCCTGCGGTCGCTATCAACTAACATTGAAACCAAGCCCCCGTAATAAAGGAGCCTAGGGTAGGAAAGAGTAATAATTACTCTCATTTCACAACTAAAATTATCATACATATAATAAATTAGTAAATAATAAATGTATTCAAGTATCATCACAAACCTTACTTTAAAAATGTACATTATTTAATTTTAAATAAAGGTTTTCCCCTATATTTGAATAATATATGTTAATTATTTAAATTTACAAGTTTTAATTAAATGTATTATTTAATAATATGTTTAATGTTTATTGTAATAAAATATAGGGAATATAATGTATATCTGTCGAATACTATTTATGTATGTGTTTATTAACAGAATAGGCATAATATTATTAATTTGTAGTTTTCAAATTGTAATTGTTAACCATATATTTTAATAAATTACATAATAATGAATATTTACAATTAAAAGAATAATATAACAATCTAATAAAATTATCAAAAATGAATTTCTAGTAATGCCAATTTATTAAAATTATTTATTGTAAAACTTTAGTAATAAAATGTTCAAACATTCATTGTATGTATTAGTCGCAATTTCGTAATAAATAATCAGCTTTAAGTGAATGTAAAAACACACTTTATAAATATCAATATAAATACTCTACTCCATGATGCATTCATATATAATTCCAACAAGAAATTGTATCAAATTAAATAGATTTTTATTCTTCAACATGTTATGAAGTTTGTAATGTAAGGGGAAGTAATTTTACATTAGAAGAGAATATATTTATAATACTCATGTGAACGATTTACAATTTTCAGAAATACGAGTGATTCTATTACAAAAATAATAACATTATAATAGGTAAATAGTATTATTATAATATTATGTTGTGTGTCATAAGTGTAGTTCAATTAAATTTTGTATTATCAATACAATAAGAATTTATTAATCAGTTAAAATAATTTATGAGTTTTTACTATTGAAAGCAAATGATTTTGATTCATATCAGTACTTAGGAAAGCATATTCCAATAACTCCATGTAAATCAAAGAATTCACGTTTTGTAAATATTAAAGATTTTCTTGCTCAGCATATAGCTTTTGGTATTTCGGTTACAATAAATAAATGCAATGTTTTTACACTCAAACTAAGCTCAATATTAATAATTCAATATTAACTGTCATTAATATATTAAATCTTTCTGTATTATATATTACATCCTTCTCTTAATTTCCTTAGATTTCTGTCGTTATCTGTTACAACTTTCTCTTAATTAAGAATTCAATATTCGCAATCTCTAATATATTACATCTTTCTGTCTAAAAATAAATTTATATAAAAAAACTAAAAACGAAAACGACAGAATTTATTGATAATTTTTTTAAAAAAAATGGTAAGATTATGTATTAAAATTATTTTTCAAGAATATTCTAATTGTATAAAACATTTCTCAAAATATTTTGAAGAATCATGTTTTTATTTTTTAATTAAACGACGCTATTTATTTTAATATGTTAACGCTGATAAGGTATTCAATGGTGATTAAAAATTTATAATATCTTATTAATATCTGAGTAATATTTTAAATAATTTTTAAATATAAATATAAAGTTATGTTTCATATTTGAAAAATATATAACTATACGCAAAAATTAACATTTATTTTTGAAAATATTAAATAATGTATGATTAATAACTCCCATAAATGCAATATTCAGCAATAATGTGCTAATCAGGAATTTAGTAAGTGGTTTTACCAGTGGTTCTTAATTCTACAGGGAACTGAAGTGAAAAAAGATTTAGTCCACTTACAATTAGGAGAGGAAGCAAAACCTGACTTCCATTCTGTGATGGTGTTCTTTTGGGTAATGGCTTTAAAAAAGACTTGGGTAGACTGGTATCGAGTTTATATGCAATGAAAAAGAAGATTTGGCCAGGAAATCTTATCTTTCATTTCCAAACACACAACTGTCACCATTTACATGTGAGAAACTGGAGAAAATATTTTTGATATTTCACACGTGAATTGAAGTGTGGACTTCTACAATGAGTTTTCCAAAGCTTATTACATCTTGCAGAGCTAGTAGGAATAATTTTAAAATAAGATGTTTTTTTAATGAAATTTAAATATTTCACACCAAATGCTTTGGCATCCTAAACACATGAAACTATTAAAATTTATAAATGTTTTAACATTAAAAAATAATCATAATCATAATAAAAATATCACACACATGAACTTGTATATTCCAAAATATTATTTTGATTGCAATCTATAGAAGAGAATTGTTCAGAAAACATTTGTAATGAATCAGCCACAAACTCATCAGTTTATTAATTTCATTCAATTGAAACCAGAGAATTTTAGAAATTACATTCAGTTATATTTTAGGAAACAAATCTAATTTAAAGTAACGAGATGTTATAGAAAAAAATAGTTTTTTATTTTCAAATTAAATTATTCAAATTACATATTTATCAAAATTAGTTTTTAATCCATTAAACTAATTAATTTTAAGTTTAAACGAAAAAAATATTCAAATATTTTCAATTAGCAATTTTACAATCACTTTATTTTGTACATTTTTTATTTTCACATTTTGAGTTTCATCTTATATATCTTATGATTGAATGATGTTTCAATTGTTTGCTTCTTTTACGATGAAACTGCAAAAATGTGATTAGTATTATAAAAAACTTAAATATTTATGAATTTTCCAAAGTTTATATTTTAATTAAGTACACAATTGTGTAAAAACAAAAATTAAAGTCAATATATTTTCTAAATTGCATTACTCTAAATAAAATTTATGATTTGTTTCTTGATATTAAACCCATATTTGCATGCATTCTTCTTTTAAAATTGCAAGATATTAACCATATTTGGCATCGTTAATAATATGCTTCTTCCTAGATGATGAAACTTTATATGTATTGTGATTACTCTCTGTGTGTAAGTAAACATACTGATCAGAAAATACTCCCTTTTCATTGACATGCTCATAGAAATATATAATGTTAAAATTATAGTATATTATATAATACAAGTACCTATTAAATAATATTTTGTTATAAGTACCTATTTATAAAGCTTGCACTTTAAGAAAGAAAATACTAACATTTCATTCTGTATGCATAAAAGATATCGATAAACGGTATCTTATTTTAAAACATTTTTCTAAATATTTTCAAGTATTCAAGCTATAGACATGGGAAAATAGAGAATACTGCCAGGAATGTTTCTACTTTAAATTCAATCTGAATTGAAATTCTAATGCAAAGTCTTGGGCCCCCTTTTCAATCCTGCTTTCTCTATACTAGAAAATTGCGGAAAAGAGTGGTTTTAAGGAGTTATCGAATTTAAACTAAATATTCTCTACAATAGGCATATTTGTGTCTCTTTAGTACATTTTAACTCTTATTTGTAAATAGTATAAGAGGAGATAACTCAAAAGGTAGTTTGCTCATATGTACAGCAGTTATTGTTGAATAATTAAAAGTGTGTTTATTTTTAAAATATATAATTATATTTTACAGCATTTATTATTATATTTAATGTATATATATATATATATATATATATATATATATATATATATATATATATATATATATATATATATATATATATATATATATATATATATATATATATATATATATATATATATATATATATATATATATATATATGTATATATATATTATATATTATATATATATATATATATATATATATATATATATATATATATATATATATATATATATATATATATATATATATATATATATATATATATATATATATATATATATATATATATATATATATATATGGAGAGAAACAGAGAGAGAAATTGATATATAGATATCATGTGTTACAACTATTATCTATAAATACATATATTTCTACATGTATGTATTAACAAATATGTCTATTCAGAAACATAATCATAGTGTCATAGTATTTGAGTTTTATATTTGTTAGCTACATAAAATATTTTATTTCTTTATATGTAAACTAAGAATAAAATATCATTATTTAACTTAAATAAGACCTTAAAGAACAATATATTATTACTTTAGTTTTATTTAAAAACTTAAAAACGAATAAAATAGTAGATAATTATTGTGCTTTTAACACATAAAGAGATTATTGTACTAAGCAGAGCTAAGCTAAGCAATTTCTGACATGATATATTTTTAAACATTTTTAGAGGAAACTTATGAGCAGTAACTTCATTTGTCGAAACCTTGCTTGAAATATTTAAATGAATTTGGGTAATTACGTAAAATTGTGTATATTAAATGTATTCTGCTATATCTGTAAGGTTAGAGGAAGTACAAAAATGTATTATTTACTGAATTTTTCTTCTCTCTGACTCTTTTTTTATATGAAACTAATTGAAGTGTGTTTTAATAACATATATTCTGTAGCATCATTATTTTTTGTTGTATGCAAATAAATAAGAGGTTAATAAATAATTTAAAATCGAAAGCTAAAATTACTTTTGTGTTTTAACTGTTTTTAAAATTATCTAAATGTTTTCTTAATTAAGTACTGTATTTAAAGAACGAAATTAAAAATTAATTACACTTACATAAACTACTTTTTCTCTTAAATGTTTTCGTTATTACAAAATAAAATTTCCTTTCTTTCATTCTCTCTTTAATCTCTACTACAGTAAAAAAGCCATAACAATTTCTTATTTTAATACATAAGTAGATATCTAATAAATTGATTCAAAGTTTTTTACAGGGTTCCTATGATAAATATAGTAATTTTTTCAATTTTTCATATAGTAACTTTAGGCTTCAAATCAATTTTAAAACTTTGTAAATACATTTTATTTACACATAATTTAGGTAAAACCACACAATGCATTAGATAGAATATATCGGAATTTATAGAAAATATTAAATAATTGATGAGAAAAATTATCAATGTAATGATAGTGTTTTCATCAATATTCATCAAATTTATCATTACCACGAGTAATAAATTTAATTCATATTAATAATACTTCATTTATAAATGGTTTATTATAATTTAGGTTTCATATATATAATGACACAACTATAAAAAATATAATATAAGGAAAATATTTTAATTTATATATTAATTTAAATTTAAAATATACAATGTTAAATTACATTTTTCATATTAAATTATGTTGATAGTAATATTAATAGACATATGGCAACAAAAAATATTTAACAAAAAATAAATAATGAAAATTAATGAGAACATAGTATTTCTATTTGAAACAAATAAAAGATACAATCAATATTTTATATTGAATGGGGAAATAATGTGATTATTAAATACGAGTGCAACAAATAATTTTTTTGTTCATGTACATCTTACATTAAGCAGTTTTAGCTTTTTTCAACCATCTATTTAGCTGTTTTTTTTATTTAAACCCTCAAAAATAATTTGTAATTAAAGACAATCATTTAAATATTTTTATAAAACAGTTAAGTTTTGATACATTCCTTACAGAATCTTATGAAATTTTTTGTGTAGATTTTGGCAAAAATATAAACATTTAAATCACAATTTCCTTCTATCTATGATGTTAATTTACTGAAGGATATAAGGTATATGTTTTTTGAGATGAATTTTTGGTGTAAACCTTTTTCTCAAAAATAAATATATATGAGAGTTTCGCACATTTTTAATATCAAAGACATTTATCATCTGAATACATATTATAATCTAAATATCTCTTATCTTGAGAATGCAGAGGAGTTGTGTGATTAAAATTATATTATTTAGGCTTTATAAACATAATGAAAAGTAAAATATTAAATAACTTTTTTTTAAAAAAACAATGACTCTAAACTCGCAAAATATTAAAATTGTTTAAATTAGGAAATGATAGGTTAGAAAATTAAATATGATTTAAGATTACAACAGTACTGTTTTGGGAAATATTTGATAATGAATTAAAAATTTGTATGCTTAAAAAATAAAAAGGGATAAAAGTATTTGAAAACAATATAGTAAAAGGGAGCTATTCTTATTTTATTGCGTTATCTTTTGTAAAACAATTTAGGCAGCGAAGGCCTAGTTGGCTAAGATTTGTGTAACTGGTAATAAATGAGATATAACTTCCAAACCTATCTTTTATAATATTCATTAAGTACGTCTGGATCATAGAATATCTCGTTGTTACCATGGCAACCGAAATAAATGACGGCTCTTAGGTTGATAGTTGAAGTCTGTAAACCTTCTCTTCCTAATTCTAGGCTACGAAGAACATGCATATTTTTAGGAATACGATGGCACATGTAATTAGGAATTTACAACACACTATATAATTGTTACTTAAAATGTTATATATTAATAAGTACAAAAAGAAGATTTTATTTTTCGTAAGAGCTTAGTTATAATATATTTTGAAAACCAGTTGATACAGATTTTTAATATTTTCAAAAATACAAAACATAATATTAGTTAACACAAGAAAAAAATATCATATTTAAAAGCAAAAACAATCCAGACACAAATTATAAAACTATATTTGGATTTTGTATTTATAGATTAATTGTATTTTACAACATAAAATAACTGAGTTGAGTTTGTCCAAATTTATTTTGTGTATTAAACAAATTTGGATGATAGATAAGTGGGAAACTGTTTTTCTGTTGAAAACCGGATTTATTTTTTAATAAGAGTTTTATTTTAAATAATTCATTAAGAAGCTAAACTTTGTTATAAATTTGTAATATTAATTTTTCTTTGGGTTAAGAATATAATTACTTTAAAGGCATTCATTAGGAATTTTTTAAAAATATGATTTTGTTTTATTATCTGTATTACTTGGCATTTATTATGCATTCTTATTATTCTTTTAAATAAGATAGATAATTAATTTGAAAATTTAATTAATTAAGCAGAAAAATTGTGAAAACTTTGCTAACTCAATTAATGAAATTCATAGAATTAATTGAATTAGACAAACACATAATGAAATGAATTTTGAAATATTAAAAAATGCTATTACAAATTATTAAAATATTTTTTTCGGAAGATATCTGATCTGAAATTAGGCTAAAATAGTATACAAGTATTCATTATTAAGTAATTAAAGAATGAGGAAAATTAAGATATTTTTATCAAACTTGCAATACGACTTATAGGTTTCAATGTGTTACAAATAGTCAAAACAAATTAATAGCGTTAATTTCGGTGGAAAAAAATCATTAAAATTAAAAACTTATTTTCGGAATATTTATTTTTTTCTGAAGTGAATTTTTCATGAAATACATATATGGCTGTAATGGTAATTTTACATCAATCAACTTTCCTTCCAAAAACTGCATTAATAAAATGAACAATAAAAGCTTTTTGTATGTAAATTTTTAGATGGGATGATAATTTTACTCTGGTAATTCTTGGTACAGAATATATTTGCCAATAATCCATATCCTGGTAATTTGTGGTAAATTCCTCTAACTATAAGAAATTCACATTATTTTATATCATGACAACTAATCATTAATTTTCGTTTCTCTGACGTTGTGCTCAGTACGATCATTTGTAAGAGGATTACTAATAAATCTTTTGTCATGAGTGAAGCAGTAATCATTTCAGAACAAACACAAACATCGCTGGATTTACATAAATTCATGACGTAAATAAAGCCTAAGTAACTATTGTATTTGTTTCCCTTGAAGGAACTTCTTTTTTTTCTTTGTTTCATACACAAAGTGACTATCATATTTTCCTTAAAACATTTTCTTGAAGGTAAAACAAGTAAGAATATTTATTCAGAATTTACTATTTAATTTATATACTAGACTTCCTCTAAAAATTACAAAAGCAATTTAGTTAAAAATTAATTCCTAACTGTAATGTTTCACATAGCATCCATTTAATTATGAACATTTTCAGAGGAAAATTTATAAAGAAGGATATGTATAGTGAGAAAAGCTTAAAATGCTTATCAATACTAGTAAAACTATTTTCAGATTCGAATACAAAGAAATTAATGAAATTTTTAAATGTAATTTTTATAATTAAAAATTAAATAGATTGCAATTATTTTTTTAGAATTCTATAATTTATATGAAACTTTTAAAAATTTGAATCGTCCTTGTCGATTTATACTGACTATAAAGTAAAGGGTTATTTACTTCTTTTTCATTTTGCTTTTTCTTCTGTTTTATTGTTCGTGTGTTAATGGCTTGAATCAATCGAAAACAGCTTCCAAAATCGATGTTTTGCATCTTATATAAGGAATTATATTATATTAGCAAAATGAAGTTCGAACCCATTCTCAGACATCTACTGGTGAACTTCGCCTTGTTTGCTGCAGCTTGAAGAATGTGATTTGATATCGGGCACCAAATTCATCGGATTTACAACGCCTTCCCCATACGATGTGACATGGATGAAACGTTATCTGACGTCATGGATATTTTTAACCAATGAGAATTGTAATAAAGTAGCGTACTCAGGTTCTCAACTGTAACAAAAAAACAACTATTTCATTGTTAAAAATGTCTGAACAACAAATTACGATCTTTGTGTTTCAGATTTTGTATACTCGAATTCTGCCTGAGGGCTCAGATATTTTCCGGTATCTCTACCTTTCAACATATGGTACAGCTTTCTGCGAACAGTGCTTCCGGGTTACATATGGAGGATGTGTAAATGCAATCAAACAGCTTCATCCTATTAAATAAGCTGCATTGCATTATCAATATATATAAACCATATCCATTAATGTTGGCAATTTACTTTCTGAATAATTAAAAATGCGTCATATCCCTTTAAGAGAAAGCATTTGCTTATCAGCTGAAATGCTATAGCCAACTCTGAGACATGAACTTTCTTTCTTCTCTCTCTCTTCGCTGATTTTACTCTTGTGTAGGCAGACATGTTTTTCTTTCCACATCAGATATTTTTCCAAAACCTTAGAAGAAAGTTCCTATTGCTTAATTTGGTAAAAAATGAAATCATATGCATAGAAAAACATACTATTTTAAAATTACAAAGTGCCCAATTGTAGTCAAGAGCAGTCTATTCAAAGTTACTTACTTACAATGATATCAACGTTTTCTTATGGACAACATTTTTATTCGTAGATATATTTAAAATGAAAGTGTACTTAATTTAAATGTAAAACGAAGAGAATTAAATGTGATTAATTTATTTATTTCAATACTTTGAATGGAATTAATACCGTAATGCTATTTTTGAAACAAGAAGAAGATGTAAAATATTTTCTTGGACACATGAGGGCACTGAAGAAAAAAATTCTTCAAAAGCAAATTTTTTGGTTCAGATCTTGTTCTTATGAGTTGCCCATTTAGAATTTTCCCTTGAAATTGAGATGATTTCTATATTCCATTCAAAATTCTAATTTTATAAAAAAAGAAATGCTTCTATAAATCTATGTTAATGTGTTGCCATTGTTCCTTATGTCACTTGGACAAGCCAAGCTTGCTATGCCGTTGGCTATGCGAATTTAAGTCAGTAGAGTATGTCTTTGGTTTAACCAGAGCAACACGAAAGTGAAAATACGACATTTCTCTAAATTCCTCCGATAGATGGCACAACCAGAGAATCCACTCGCTCTATTTTGACACAGATCTGGATGATGAGGAAACTTTCTCCAGGCCATTACACTCATGGTAACTGCTCGTCCACAAGATTTTCGATTCCACGTATTTAAAGAGTACGTATATCGCATGTACTCGGTGAGTCTTTGGAGATTGGGAATCGAGCTCAGCTCTTCCAGACCGAAGGCCACTGACCTAACCACTAGGCTACCACGGCCCACTATTTGTTAATGTCATTGATAAATACAGGTCCATATATGAACTACTGTAGCTCAGGGTTGGGGTTTACACAACCAGAGGATCCACTCCCTCTATTTTGATACAGATCTGGATGATGAGGAAACTTTCTCCAGGCCATTACACTCATGGTAACTGCTCATCTACAGGGCTTTCTATTCCACGGATTTAAAGAGTACGCATATCGCATGTACTCGGTGAGTCTTTGGAGGTTGGGAATCGAGCTCAGCTCTTCCAGACCGAAGGCCACTGACCTAACCACTAGGCTACCACGGCCCACTGTTTGTTAATGTCATTGGAAAATACAGGTCCATATATGAACTACTGTAGTTCAGGGTTGGGGTTTACAATTATATACTTTAGAAAGGTTGATCCAATGTTGTAAAAGTATACATATTATTTAAATAAGCTACAGTGAGGATAAATGTTTCAAGTGCAACACATTCATGGATGAAACATAAAAGTAAACGCAGAATGCTCCAAAGCATTACCATGGCGAATGGGGAAGCAAAATCATATCTGACAAAGTAAGAATCAAATTTATTTTTTTATAATTTAATAGTTATTAAATTCAAATTTGTGAATGAACTTTTAATGCATAAAATGTTGAGAAAAGAGGCAACTTCTTAAAGCTCTCTTGAACACTAAATGCCTATTTCAAATAAGAATTACTTTTGTAAGTTATCATCATGCATCTCGATGGAGAAAACTCGGAATATTTCATACACACACAACTAAATACATTTAAAGAATAAAAGTATAACATCTGCTGTTCAAAAAATACTGCAATTGAATGCGCTGAAAATTTTATTACAAATATTATTTTATTAAACTTCTCATACATGGCCTTGAGGATACACGCAAACATTCCCAAAATTCCAACTAATGCACTTTTTATTCTGACGATGATTATGAATGCAGTAAAAACACTTTTCGGTTAGGAAAATTTACTATTTAGTTCCTTACACACAAAATTCTTATAGAATTACCATGCAATAACAATTTTAAACTCATCAAAAGTTATACAGTTAATAAAACCCATAAAACAATTTTAATTGGTTTTAGAACAGTGCATCCCTCTTTTAAACTTTTAAATAAGCAATTATATATATATATATATATATATATATATATATATATATATATATATATATATATATATATATATATATATATATATATATATATATATATATATATATATATATATATATATATATATATATATATATATATATATATATATATATATATAATATATTATATATATATATATATATATATATATTATATATATATTATATATATATTATATATATATTATATATATATATTATATATATATTATATATATATTATATATATATATATATATATATATATATATATATATATATATATATATATATATATATATATATATATATATATATATATATATATATATATATGTATGCATGTATGTATGAATATTATTAAACAAGTTTTTTCATTGATAGGATAACAGCTTTAATCCAGCAATAAAGCAATAATATGATAACCATCTTATTATTAGTTTCCACATAATATTTTCACCGAAAATATAATGGAGCTGTATGTATAATAGCTTTGTGAAATGTTAGTACAGAAAATGTAATTTTCTTGCACTGGGATCGTTTCGTCTAATCAGCTTTTATATAGATCCTTTAACTATCGATGCAATCATTAAATTTTATTTATTGTTGCATCCATATTTGTTGTCGTATTTTATATAAGAGGTTTGTTCCAACTAGTTTAGTAAACTGAGTGTTCTGTATATATATTGTCATACATAAACATTCTTTGTAATTACTTTTTCCCTAAATTTAAATTAAAAATAATTTGCTCCATGGACAACCATTTTTCATTTTCCCTAAGTGTTATATGCAAAGTAGAAATACCTTAACATTATATAAAAACTATATCCAAAAAATACAGTTTTAGTCTTCAGTAATGGTCCATGTCTGAAATTTTATTGATTAGTTTATATCCTAAATGTATATAATAATTATAAATATACATTGTTACCTCATGGCTATATTTCTTCGAAAATTTAATTGAGGAAAACATTTGGTATATTACAAGTTTTAAAAGATTTTATAAAATTATTGAAATATATTTGTATTTTACAATCGATTATGCATGTAGTTAGAATGAAGTGTTATTATCCTTCAAAACATGATACATTTTGCAATTTTTGCATTTCTCAAAAAATTAAATAGTTTGATGATACATCACAAATTTAATAAATTATCAGAACGTACAATTTACAGCATTTTAAGGAACATTTTTCGCTCAAGAATTTCAATGACCAAGAGATATAACTCCTCCATTAGTACAAAATATTTTTAATTAAATTAAAAATATAATTCACTTAAATTTTTTGGTGACTCAAATTACTAAATAATTTTGAGAAGTGTTTGAGGATTGAAAATAATTTATTATATAACATCATCGCTAAATGTTAATATTAACTGTTTGTAAATGAATAGTTTATTATTTTGCCAACTAAGAAGTTGCAAAACAATAACCAAGAGATGAAAAAAGTTTATTCACTTCTTACAATTTATTAAGGTATTCATATGTTTATCAAAAACTTGTTTTGCATTAAATATTGTATTTCTCAGACACAAATGAACACTAAACAAATTAATATAGAATATTTTTGACATGTATTTAACAATTTACACATTCTGTAATACAATTTTCACTTTTTTATACATTTTTCCATAAATGTTAAGCTATTTTATTTTAAATGTATGTATTTAAATTATAAAATATAACTTGTTTAAAAATTATTTATTATAAAATAAAAGATTTATTAAAAACGAAACTATGTATGAAATTATATTTTTTAATAATTCGTAACTTTTTTATCTAATGTTTTTATGATATTGTTTCTGCATAAGGAAAATTTCATGCTGAAGAAATTATTAGAGAGAGAGCATGAGAGAGAGGGAGAGTGAGAGAGAGAGCGAGAGAGAGAGAGAGAGATTTAACTCTGAAAAATATCTTTCTTTGCGTTTCATTTTCGCAATCATTATTTCATGTGTTTAAGAAAGTATAAATAAATATACAAGCATTTGATAATGAATTTTGACTAAAATTCTCTGGAGACATACTATTTGAAATAATGTTTACCTGTTTACTTGAACTTAGAGCACAGAACAGCTAGTTATTTTTATAAAAACTAAGCCAAGAGTTTTCTTATAAATTTCTGAATAATCTTAATTATTTTTCTTAAAAACAGCTCATAAAGTTTTCTTAACGAAAGTTTCAACTGGATATCATTCCTAAACATTTTGTTTCAAAATCGAGTATAGGTTTTTACGGAAAATTAGACCAGCCGCTTAATTTCATTTATGAATAATCATATTCGGCTTTATGAAATATTTACATAAATTATCAATCTTTGATCAAGGTTTTCTTTAAATACATTACACGATCACGAGGAATGAAATTTTGAATTTTAAAATTTTAACATGCATTTTCTGTCAAATATCTTTTTAACATTTCTTGCTAACATTACAAAGGACACCAAGAATACCAGGAGGTAACGAAATGAAAAAATTTTACTTCTAAGAACATTAACTTTCCCCTCAGCCTCTGCAAACAATTAATTCACTTAGGAAATTACTTTTGTTGTTGTGTGTTGTAGTGGCTTATCCACCAAATGTCTGACGAAGTGAGACAAGGTCCGCCAGACCGTTGACCCTAAGGAAATCAAGGACCAGAAGGGGGGATGAGTATGTATCCTCTCTGGAAAGTCCCAAACAGTTCTCCTGATCACATTCTGGAGGATGTGATTAGGAAAAGCCTGCTCAAGAAAGACAATTAAACGTGGATTTTATTTTTAGTTTAGAGGAGAGGATTTTTCATTTCTTCTTCTTCTTTTTAGAGTTGGGTTTGTATGTCATTGGGCACCTCTGCTTTTATCAGCATTTTGTACCATTAACTCCAAACCCAATGTTTCCTAGTTCCAGTTGCTCGGGTCACCCACTTTATTAATAAAGTCCGATAACCCTTTAACGGAGTCTAGGTGTAACTCTCTAGAATGGATGATGCCTAAAGAAGTTAATCTAGGGAGGGCAAGAGCCACAATTTCGTAAATGACATGCTCTGCCGTTTCCTCTTGCATATGACATTTCCAGCAGATAAGGTCTAGCTGAAACAGTCCCATCTGGTCGGAAAGTCAGTTATGCTAGGAATAGCTTCCTATCTTTCACCAGAAGAAGATAGTTTGGAGGTCATTTCTACCTCAAGTGAAGGATTCATTACTGCCCCTTTACTAGATTGTCTCTGAGTTCTCTTGTCTTTTTCAGCAAGATCTTAATTCAGAGGCTTCACCTGCAAATGCAGAAAGGTTTGTTATTTCTTGTGTCTTTTCAGCCACAAGATAACAGTTATAAACTCAGGTAATATGAGTCCACCCAGCATTGCCTGAGTTACTGGGCAAGGCAAATTACTCCAGAAGTTCGCCAGGCAACTAGAGGCTCCGTTAAGACACCATTACCGCGGTGCCAAATAGCCCTAGTCACGGGTCGCATAACACCAGGATTTACGGGAGCTGGTTCGCGGCCTCTGATTCTATATTCAAGGCTATCCTGTCATTCCTACAAGACGTTCGGCGATCCGCCACCTGCCGATGTTTCTGGTGGCTGCTCAAGCCCTAGGAAGGTACGTGTACCCCCTGATTCCAGGATTTTTCATTTACATTTAGCCGTAAAATTCCGGAACTCTCTTTAACAGCGATCGTGAGAAATATGCGCGCAGTAAGCAGGAGGGCAACAGCGGTCTCTTTCTTCAACAATGGCTGCATTGATTGTGGCACACATCTCTCCAAACAGCATGGTAAGAAGTATATAATAGTGACTCTCCAATTCAGAAATATGACAGTTTACAGTGATGTCAAAAAGTTTAAGTATTTTTAACGCTTTTTTACCCGTACTCACTGTTATAATTTGAGCACCATATTTCAACACTTTCCTCAATTATCTTCTCATAGATTGCTCAAAATCAAATAATTTCTTTTAAATTTTCTGGATAATACATTTATAAGTTAGAAAACAAAACACTTAAAAAAATCTGCCATTTACCTACACAGTAAAGGTGTGTTCTGACCGCTTTTCTCTCTTTTTTAAATTTTTCTGATATCAGCTTGATTTGGGTGCCCTTCTAAGAATATTGCACTGACATTCTCCCCTTTTTCAATGGGAGGGGTGATGCACAAAAGGAATTCAGTTTCTGTTTTGAATGAAATATATATATATATATATATATATATATATATATATATATATATATATATATATATATATATATTATCCAATGGCGAGCACACAAGGGTGACTGAACCCTATGCCACAAGAAGGCCAGAAACTGCTACGCATTTATCGTAAGCCAGATGTGAACGAAGTCACGGAGGCGAGTAGCGTTACCCGCGCCATACCACCACCAACCCGTTTAATGGGCAGGCCACATTTATACAACAACACAGAAGAAAGGATAGAGAGAGAACAGAGGAGGAAAGAAACATCCATGCCCGAACCGGGATTCGAACCCAGGACCAACAGCTGAGGAGTCAGGAAAGCTAATCACTCAGCCAATCGGTCGGCATATATATATATATATATATATATATATATATATATATATATATATATATATATATATATATATATATATATATATATATATATATATATATATATATATATATATATATATATATATATATATATATATATATATATATATATATATATATATATATATATATATATATATATATATGTACTAAAATTTATTAGTTTGAATTAATTGAAAAATTATATAAGTGAATTTATAGATTATCAATGTAATTGGTTCTTTTCGTGTTTTTATTATAAAATTGAAAGGCTATTTACGCATTTTCTTTAATTTTAATAAATATTTATTCTGCTTAAATATTTAAAAAATTTCGCGTTGATACTTGATATTATTTGAAAAATGCATAAGTTCTACATCTTTTATTTATATATAATTATTTATTTTCAATAAAAAATCCAGAATATGCGTAAATAAGTTAAATACTTGCCTCAGACATATTGGAGTGTAAAAATATTCACATTTTACTGTTACCTTTTTAAAAAAAGTTGAATGTAACTCATCCCTTTTCTTGACATAGGAATATTACGTGTCGAATATACAGCCTTTCAAAAAGATTTCGGTATTTTTGGCTGTGAAATCATTTTGGCAACTTTGAGAAAATAGAGCTTTTCGTTTCTTTCACTCTTTATTCCCATGAAAGCTCTGGTAACGAAATCGTCCCGTGTGAAGGAAACTGTGTGAGCAACAGTGGCAGGAGAGTGGGAAGAAAAGACATGAAAGCACCTATTTTCTCATTCAGTTAGTACACCCTGCTATGATTTTTTCAAAGCTACATAGAAGAGTATCTAAAATAAGAAAGGTTAATATAGTTAGTTTTGTGTTATATGAACAGACAATATTTATTCTGTTCATTGGACTTAATAACTTCATTATATGTCTAGAATTGTTAATATTTAAGAAACAATGCTATTCACATAAAATGAAAATTTGGAAGCTTGTTGAAATAAAAAGCCAGTCATTTTACAAAGAATTAAATGAACAATTGGTTATCTTCAGTTCTAAGAATAATACTTATAAAAATGTAATGGAATTTATAATTCTCTTTAAATTATTGTATGCAAATACAAATCATGATTAATCTGATCATAGCCAATAAAAAATAACTTTGCAGCAACTGAATTTAAAGCATCCTGGATGTAAGCAAGAAATATAATTTTCGATTAACAGTTTAAAATAAATAATTAAAAATGAAAGCTTAGCATTACGTCTACATAACAGCTTAACATAACCATTTTCTAAATATAGATTTTCTATAAATACAAGCCACATAAGCACATTTTATTAATAATTTAAAATATTAAATAACGAGTTTGATATCAAAAATATCAAAAAATGATTATTTTAAAATGTAAAATAAATCTTTATTTAGACAGAAAAACTCAAAAATATATTTTGTCGAGGAAAATATGCTTACATAAACATTTACAAACAAAAAAATGTGGGGTCATAATAAAATCTGTTATTTCTTGTTGAAATGACACCCACACTTAAGGATAAATATCTTTTATGATCACTTAGCCAAGCTGTGAAATGTTTGAATCATTAACTAATTTTAAAAAGGATTAGAAATGAAAATCGTGTCTCAATAGCTGAAAGTATATTTAAATATTTTTTGATATGTAAGAAAAGGCATAAATAAAACTATGTGTATATGATAAAATTTTAATGCTAAATACAACATAAGTCATCTACATAAATATATCTTAACATTTGAATTTTAGATAATTGTCTGTGTTTTGCAACATTAAAGAAAATACATTTATATTTATCTTTACATAAATTTTTGGAAATTCCAATATGCAATAGAAAATGATAACGATAGTGCTTACATAAACAAACAAAAAAATGTGGGATCATAATAAAATCTGCTTACATAAACAAACAAAAAAATGTGGGGTCATAATAAAATCTGTTATTTCTTGTTGAAATGACACACACACTTAAGGATAAATATCTTTTATGATCACTTAGCCAAGCTGTGAAATGTTTGAATCATTAACTAATTTTAAAAAGGATTAGAAATGAAAATACGTGTCTCAATAGCTGAAAGTATATTTATATTTTTTTTGATATGTAAGAAAAGGCATAAATAAAACTATGTGTATATGATAAAATTTTAATGCTAAATACAACATAAGTCATCTACATAAATATATCTTAACATTTGAATTTTAGATAATTGTCTGTGTTTTGCAACATTAAAGAAAATACATTTATATTTATCTTTACATAAATTTTTGGAAATTCCAATATGCAATAGAAAATGATAACGATAGTGCTTACATAAACAAACAAAAAAATGTGGGATCATAATAAAATCTGCTTACATAAACAAACAAAAAAATGTGGGGTCATAATGAAATCTGTTATTTCTTGTTGAAATGACACACACACTTAAGGATAAATATCTTTTATGATCCCTTAGCCAAGCTGTGAAATGTTTGAATCATTAACTAATTTTAAAAAGGATTAGAAATGAAAATCGTGTCTCAATAGCTGAAAGTATATTTATAATTTTTTTGATATGTAAGAAAAGGCATAAATAAAACTATGTGTATATGATAAAATTTTAATGCTAAATACAACATAAGTCATCTACATAAATATATCTTAACATTTGAATTTTAGATAATTGTCTGTGTTTTGCAACATTAAAGAAAATACATTTATATTTATCTTTACATAAATTTTTGGAAATTCCAATATGCAATAGAAAATGATAACGATAGTGCTTACATAAACAAACAAAAAAATGTGGGATCATAATAAAATCTGCTTACATAAACAAACAAAAAAATGTGGGGTCATAATGAAATCTGTTATTTCTTGTTGAAATGACACACACACTTAAGGATAAATATCTTTTATGATCCCTTAGCCAAGCTGTGAAATGTTTGAATCATTAACTAATTTTAAAAAGGATTAGAAATGAAAATCGTGTCTCAATAGCTGAAAGTATATTTATATTTTTTTTGATATGTAAGAAAAGGCATAAATAAAACTATGTGTATATGATAAAATTTTAATGCTAAATACAACATAAGTCATCTACATAAATATATCTTAACATTTGAATTTTAGATAATTGTCTGTGTTTTGCAACATTAAAGAAAATACATTTATATTTATCTTTACATAAATTTTTGGAAATTCCAATATGCAATAGAAAATGATAACGATAGTGCTTACATAAACAAACAAAAAAATGTGGGGTCATAGTAAAATCTGCTTACATAAACAAACAAAAAAATGTGGGGTCATAATAAAATCTGTTATTTCTTGTTGAAATGACACACACACTTAAGGATAAATATCTTTTATGATCACTTAGCCAAGCTGTGAAATGTTTGAATCATTAACTAATTTTAAAAAGGATTAGAAATGAAAATCGTGTCTCAATAGCTGAAAGTATATTTATAATTTTTTTGATATGTAAGAAAAGGCATAAATAAAACTATGTGTATATGATAAAATTTTAATGCTAAATACAACATAAGTCATCTACATAAATATATCTTAACATTTGAATTTTAGATAATTGTCTGTGTTTTGCAACATTAAAGAAAATACATTTATATTTATCTTTACATAAATTTTTGGAAATTCCAATATGCAATAGAAAATGATAACGATAGTGCTTACATAAACAAACAAAAAAATGTGGGGTCATAGTAAAATCTGCTTACATAAACAAACAAAAAAATGTGGGGTCATAATAAAATCTGTTATTTCTTGTTGAAATGATACACACACTTAAGGATAAATATCTTTTATGATCACTTAGCCAAGCTGTGAAATGTTTGAATCATTAACTAATTTTAAAAAGGATTAGAAATGAAAATCGTGTCTCAATAGCTGAAAGTATATTTATATATTTTTTTGATATGTAAGAAAAGGCATAAATAAAACTATGTGTATATGATAAAATTTTAATGCTAAATACAACATAAGTCATCTACATAAATATATCTTAACATTTGAATTTTAGATAATTGTCTGTGTTTTGCAACATTAAAGAAAATACATTTATATTTATCTTTACATAAATTTTTGGAAATTCCAATATGCAATAGAAAATGATAACGATAGTTTATTATAATAAAAAAACATGATGGTAACTATAATATCTTTATTAACAATGCTATTTTTCCCATCAAATAAAACTAATCCAGTAGGATTTCAACTTCGTCAGAGGTTCACTTCCCATTTCATTTTGATAAAATAATAAAAGCGGTAATAATAATCTCAGGTGAGTTTTGATAATGTTTTCATCTACATCTCAACATTCGGAAATTTCCTTATTGTTAAACTTAAATGCACATCCATATATTTAAAATAGATAAAATTTCCTTATTTATTTTCAGCTATTTAAAAGAAACTTCATTTATTGTTTCCTTAATTTTATTTCTTAGTTTCCTACATCTAATATATCTCTCTTGTCTTGACTACATATATATGCTAATTTATTTACTTATATTCTAAATATTTGTTTTCTATGATAAGGTGCACTTCTGAATATTAAAACTGGGAAGTTGCGTTTTCACATTTAAATTATTACAAAAGTATCCGCTGAAGTATCTTAATATATGAATAAAAATGCATAAACGAATGAAGCATAGATTTAATTATTTTTTGTTATTTTTTTAGTCGTTTGTTTTCTGATTTATAGTTACAATACTGAATATTAATATTGTGCAGTTGCATTTTCGCTCTTAAATTAGTGTTGAAATATATGCCGAAGAAGCTTAATATATGAATAGAAACGTCTAAATGAATGAAGCATACATTTATTTATATTTTTAGTTGTCAATTTGTTTTATTTATAGTTGGTTGATTTTAGTTTTTTAACTCATTTTCTACCTCACTAGTGTGTGTAGTTAGAGTTCTACATTTCATGTTCCCTTTCATAAAATTTACTAATTTCTTTCCAATTTCTTTAAATTTTCTTAATTATTTATTATTTAAATTACATTGACAACACATTTTACTTTTCATTTATTCAACACTATCATCCAGTTTTACATAATTTTTAAATAATGCTTTCCAATAACAATTAAAATCCATCAGAAATTGTTTTAATTTAAGTTCTTTTTAAATTGTGGGATCGCATGGAAACTAATAGAATTCGTATTTGTCGATATTTTTCAATCATTTACTATAGTTAAACATAAATATTCAAAAGCACAACAATGCACAGTTACTAATAATTTTATTATGTATTCAAATAAAATGATTAAAAACAAATTAAACATATTAAGTTTCAAGATTAGTTTGCCTTAATTCTTTTCAGCTTTTTTTTTTAAATTACGGAATGTACATATATCATCAATATAATTAACATTTACATTATTCCTACTCTTTTGCTAAAGTAATAAAAGAAAAATTATTTGTACGTTTGTTTTGCGGTGACTCATCACGACTTCTCAGAGGAAATTGTGGTGACTCATCACATCTTTTCCGAGAAATTCTAGACCTTTTCCAAAACACTTGAATTCGTGAAGTAAAACTGAAAATTGAGAAGTGAATCTAAGAACTTGTCTATCAAATTTCTATGCCAATGGTATTAACTTCATGAAATGAACTCAACCAATCAGCACACTTTGTAGGCGTGGTTTATTCATTCTCTCTGTGAGATCTGAACTGAACACAGAACACTTGCTATCTAAATCTCATGCTAAGAGGATGCACTGTTTCAGTCCTCCTAAATTTCTTTGTTCTTACGTAACTTGTGTTGTCTGCAATAAATGTTATTTATTTTAAAAATTGACTTCTGGAAAAAGTTAAACATCAACTAACTTAAGCCATAATGGTGACCCGGAGAGTAAACGGAGTAATAAATAAGATTCGGGGAATGCTGCTTAAGGAGGAGAATTTCAGCGAGTACTGACTCACATCTATTCCGGAGGAGTATTTACTTAATGAGAAGAGCTGATATTCCCACGCGGACCTGCTTTCCTCGCTCGTTGACCTACTTTCAGGGTAAGAGGATCCTCTGTCACTTACTAGTCCGAAGGACCATGCAGATCCAGCTCTATAGTTCACAATGTGTTAATCAACATTTGAATTGGGAATTCCAAAACCCATCACAGAGAGCAGGACGAAATAAAATTACTGCGTTCCCCACCTCCCGCCTGAGACGGCATCGCTGTTGAGAGATGTTCTCACGAATCCAGACAAGGAGGATCCATGTATGCAGTTGAGAAAGGAGTTGATAAAGCGCAGTGGAGAATCTTCCTACCAAGAGATACAGAAGCTTCTACAAGTCGAACAAATTGGAGATAGAAAACCAACAAAGCTTCTCCGTGAGCTCCAACATAGAGCAGAAACACACAAAGTCCCTGAGCAACTGATGCTGGAACTTTTCCAGCAGCACTTGACAACTTCTGAGCAAACTGTTCTCACAGCTATGACGCCACTGACACTGGAAAAAGCAGCGGAAATTACGGACCGTATCATAGAATACATACCAACATCAATAAGTGCTTCTTCTTTTAAGTCAAAAGAAAGATATTCGTTGTCAGAAATTAAAAAATTAAATACTAGAATCTGCAATATTTGTTGTAGTAGAAGTCAATCGAGGAATAGAAACTCCCAAAATCGTCATCGCAGTAAATCTAAAAACTATGATTTTTGTTGGTACCATTTCAAATTTAACAGCAAAGCAAAAAATGTGTTCAGCCTTGCAAATTTGAGGCAAAAAACGAGAACAGGCAAGGGTAGAGGTGACTGTCACCTTGCCCACATCTTCTCGTCATCTCTTTGTATATGATAAACTTACAAACACACCGTTTTTCATTGACACTGGTTCGGATATTAGTAATTGTTCAGCAAGACGATTGCAAAGACATAATCCTGTGCAAATGACCCTTTCTGTATCCAATGGTTCTGCAATTCAGGTTTTCTCAACCCCAACTTTAAACTTGGATTTTGGGTTGAGAAGAATATTCAATTGGACATTTTTGGTGGGAAATGTTCCTACTCCAACTATCGGCGCAGATGTTTTGTACAATTTCAATCTTTTACCCGATTTAAATAGAAAGAAACTCATTGATTCCAAAACAAATTTAATTACTCTTTGTAAATTAAGTACAAGTAACATTTATTCAATTAAAACAATATCAAGTGACACTATATATGACAGTATTTTAAGAAAATTTCCCGACATTACTAAACCCCCTAGACCTGACAGAGAAATAAAGCACCCCGTCTTACATTACATTCAGACTCTGTTTGTGCGAAAGCCCGAAGACTCGTGCCGGATAGATTGCGTGTTGCTTGAGAGGAATTGCAAAGCATGATTCATCTGGGTCACATGAGTCCTTCATAGAATAACTACGCATCACTTACATATGGTCCCTAAAAAAGATTCTACTGAAAAAAGATTGTACCCTTGCGGAGATTTTAGAAGCCTCAATGCTCAAACAATTAAAGGTAATTATGGTATTCCAAATTTTCTAGATTTTACATCTGAGTTAAGTGGAATGAAAATTTATTCATGTCTAGAATTAGTGATGGTTATCATCAAATTTCTATAAATCCTGATGCCATTCATAAAAACGCAATAATTACCCCATTCGGATTATATGAAAGTACTGGAATGCAATTCGTAATGCTGCATCAATATTTCAAAGATTTATGGATGAAGTGACTCGTAATCTGCCTTATGTTTATATCTTTGTGGATGATATTTTAGTTGCTTCTCACTCACCTGAAGATTTCTAGGATTAATTAATTTTTATAGACGTTTTATACCTGAAGCCGCGGACATTTTAGCTCCATTAAATACATTTCTAAAAGGCATTAAAAATAAAAAATAAAAATCTAAATATCCTACACGAATAAAATCTTGCGAAATTCTACAATGGAATGAAATAACAGAAATGCATATTCTGAGGCTAAAAATGGTCTTTCAAAAGCAACTTTGCTTAGCCACCCAATTTCAGGAGCGAAAATATGTGTTCACGTTGATGCTAGTGACGTTGCAATTGGTGGTTCTGTCATACAGTTAAACAATAATACATGGAAACCAATCGCTTTTATGTAAATGAAACTCAGTAAAAATTTAAAAAAAAAAAAAATTGGTATACCTATGATCGCGAATATTTGGCAATACACAGCAATAAGAAAATTTAAACATTTACTTGAAGGTGGTGACTTAATTATCTACACAAATCAAAGGCCACTTATTTATGCTTTCAAACAGAAAACCGATAAATTTTCCCCACGTCAGCTGAGACACCTAGACCATACTTCACAGTTTTTCAACTGATATTCGTCACACCGTAAGCACAGACCATCAAGTGGCAGATACTCTATCCTGCATAGAAATAGACAATATCTCTTCTATTTCTTTAAATTTTGAAAAATTTTTCTCTCACAAGAAAATGATCCAGAATTAAAATCACATCCTCAATATCCACTTCTTCAAATGTTATTTAATTTAAAAATTGCCTTCTGAAAAAAGTTGAGCATCAACTAACTTACACCATAGTTTCAACGATAATAAAACAAATTAATAAGACAAACGTTTGCTTTACCAGTTTCTTGTAAATTAGTTTGCACTAATCAATACATTGAAAAGCAATAATTAAAGTTATTTGTAATTTTACTTTCTCCCAATGAAAGCAAGTTAATTAGTTGCCTTTAGTATTAATGATTTTAAGGTATGCTTATGCTTTTAAGATTTTGTGGAAGTTAAAAAATGCAAATTGGAATAAAGCTAATAAAATTTGGTAGTATTTTAAGAAAAGACTGATATTCGCAATTTTGAACATTGAGTGAATTTTTTTATTGTATTATAAAATTTAAGAAACGTAAAGGTTAAAATAAGATCGTTACTTACCGGGAAGATTAAGTGCTCTCAATTAGTTTTATCCCCATCCAAGGATAGTTTTAAATGTCACGTTCTGTACCAATTTGAAGAATTATCGATATTATTTTTTGATATCACACTTTGAATTTGTTTTTTCTGATATCACTTTGAAATTTAGAATCCTATTTGTTACATAATTTTCAAACTTAATATAATTTTGTTGTTGTTTATCATCGTACCTGGTTAGAAAAATCGGCTAAACCAGATCCAAGCAAACTTGAAAAAACAAAAAGAAGACTTCGAAACAGGTCCTCTTTTTCGCGTTCTCAGCAGAAAAATAGATGACCAGGGGTAAAATTTGAATATAATTGTAGATATCTTTAGTTTACATTTGAAACTATTTTCTTAAACCAGTTTAATTTATTAATATTTTACGAAGTTAAGAAGTTTGGAATCTTGTTCGTTTCATAAATTAAAAATATCGGCTAGTTTCATCATTGTATTTAAAGCATAGAGTGTGTATAATAGTTTTAACTTCATATTTCAAACAATGATATTTTGTTAGGAAGAAAAATAGAAAGTGCAGATTTGAATTGAAGCCAGTTTCGAATTTTTTAAATGAGATAGAAAACTTACAGAAAGCACTTTTAAGACATGAAAATATTTTGAGGAAAGTTTTTTGGAATCAATACATTATATTTTATCTTTTCTGTTAACACTTATCTAACAGAAAAAATATTTCAGTTCAGAATTATATAATCATAAATTTTAAACTTAGTTTATTATTAGAAATCGTAATTTACATTTACTTCATTATTTTATAACTAAAATGTATGTAACTTTTTGACATAAATGATGAATTGATTAAAAACAATTATGATAAATTGCTTTATTTACTTAATTGCTTTATTCTAGAATGTTTCTTTGGGAAACAGTTATTGGTTATTTTTCTAACAAAGAATCTTCTTAAAGAAATGACATCATGCACTTAATTATATTTATTATGTTTAGTTTTTGTGATACAAATAGCCATCATATTATGTACTTTATAGGATATTTGTCAAAAGAGGGTTTCATACCGAATGACAGCAATGTGTGTTAGAAATAGAATGTGCTTATTCTAAATACGACAAAGTTTATCTTGTTAATTTAACATACTAAAATTAAAAATAATTTTTTTCTTTACATCTTTGTAAGTGCTTAGTACCTTGACAAAACAATGTTAGTAATGAGGAAAATATATTTAACAGGCAGAAATTTAAATTAAACTACAATATTAAAATTTCCCTTCAGTCTGCATACCAGAGACATTTTGTGTGAATTCTGTATTTTGTAGTGCAAATTATTATATAAGGATATGTTTGTTTTCTGTAGATCACATAAATACAATAATGAAAGTATAATAAGTGTTATTCTGAAGACACACTGACTACTATAAGATCTACAACTTAATATATTAAACCTTTTACATTTTTTTGATCCAAACTGGTTTAGTATATCATATTTATTCCACATATTCTACTCTCCAGAGAAAGAATATTTCTATCACTGCGGTCAAAGCTGCAAATATAAAAACAATTCTAAAGGTTTCATTATTTTCTGAATAAAAGGTATTTTAAATTGTGAAATGGAATTTTTCTCCATTTTACTAATTAATTATAATTTTCGTGCTTGAAGATACCTTCTTCTTGTCTTTTTAAGTTTTTAAGAACTTTGTCATTATAATCCAATGTTATACTCACAAGAATTTTATTCAATAATTAAATTAAGAAAAAACAATTAAGATAATATGCACAAATATTTGAATACATAGAATAAACAAAAATGGAATTGTATATAAATGCTTAGTCAATAACATAAAAAAAATTATCATATGTTCTAAATATGCATATTATTATATTATAATTGAAGGTATGTGTAGTTAGTTTGAGACATTAAATAATGACATAATTTTTTAAACTATTTTTCATTGATTTTTTTACTAAAAATATTATTTTTTTGAGAGTAAAAGTAAAACTTTCAAAAGATGTGAAGTCTTAGAAACAATAGATTCTAAGGAAACTATTTAAAGTTTATTAAATATTTACAATAAATTTACAATTATTTAAAGAAACACGAACAAAATATTTATGTATATATATCTTTATGTTTAATTTTTAAAAGAATGAAATTATAAGACATACAAAATTTTGAGAAGAAAATAAATTCTTTAGAAATGGATAATGCAATTTAATGATTTAATTGCATATGTAATTTTTTAGTTTAATTTTTCAAAGAATAATTACTAAAATAAGATTACAAGTAGCTATTTTTAATGTCTTATAATATTTTAAAAATATTTTCTAGTGTATTATTTAAGTACAGAAAAAATATTATTTAATTTAATGAAAATATTCACAGTAGTCAGAATTATTGTAGAAAACAAATAGTACAAATTGATAAATTATGTAGATTGGAGTAAATATATAATTTAAATTGGAGCAAATACATTTTTTTAGATTTCAATATTTTTTTAGCTTTTCTTTCATATAAGAAAAAAATATGAGGTCAAATCGCATACGAAACGGAAGTAAATATTTATGATAAAAATTCGTTTGATAAATTTCACAGTATTAATGAAAACAATTCAACATTTTCCCCACTTTTACTTATTCTTCAAAAGTTGGGCAAAGGTTTGAAAGGAGCAATTTCATTTTTGCGAAAATGCAAATAGTTAGTTAAATTTAAATTAGTACAGAACATACACATTTATTTATTTTCAGTTTTGAAATTCATCACAATATGATGAAATCAAATCATTGATGACCAATAAAAAATGGGAAATATATATTTTTATTCCAGTTAATATGTGTCGGAATTGCTGTCAGATTTTTATAAGTAAGAGTTAACTGCCCAAAAATATTTATAACAAAAGTTATGCATTATACATTTAAAGTATTTCTAAAATTGCCTTATTTGACATTTAATTTTTGTCATTATGAATACCCAGAAATGTTTTATTACTTATGAAAAATTATTTGAAATGTCTGATAGAAATTTGATCAAAATGCTTAATTATTTTATAATAAAGTATTTCTCTTAAAAATATTTATTTTCAACTGTTTACGCCTCATATAAAATATTGGAAAATATATATTAAATATTTGAACGAAAGAATATTAAAATATGTAACATATTAATTTTTTTCTTGTATATTTGTAAATAATTTGACAAGTAATAAATGCTGTTAGAAATGTGTTATGATGTGAAAGATACTATCAGCTAAACATTTGAAAAATATCAATGATATTTAATATTAAAATATTAAAAGTGTTAATATTAATTTTTAATAATAAATGTAAAGTTTAACGTAATATAAAAATGGAACATTTCTAATTTTTTCTTGAGAAACATATACAAGGTGATTTTGAATTTTGTGTATTTTTTCAAAAAGTCAATAAGCAATAAATTTGAGTCATAAATATATGTAAATGGTACTTTAAATCACTCTTGATGATGAAATAAATATATAAATGACCTGAATTTAATAAATTTTTTAAAGTGAAAATGGAGCCGGGGAAAAAATATTTAAAGTATCAATAAATGAATACAGTTTAGATAGAAAACTATAATTCAATAAGTCACATGATTAATTTGATTAATATTTAAATTCAATGTATCAGTTATTCGGCATACCTTCTATCATTTACAAATATCTAATTACACAATATTTCAAGAAAGTTGAATTATTGATACAAAACTGATTTATCCTTTATTTCAATTAATTTTGAACTCTGAATGTAATTTTTAAAAATATTTTGGAATTCTTAAGATGCAATTTATTTTTTTAATTAAATACAAGTTCTAGGTCACTTTTATTGTTATAAAAAACAAGGTAATATGTTTGAATATAAATTTTTAAAATATTGATCCTGTTTCATGGCATCTGATTTCTATTGTTTTTAAAAAGCCTGTATTAGAAATTTAACGAGTGTCAAATGGAGGTTTCGATATTTTACAATGCTACAGAAATTAACTGTAAGAACAATAAATACAAAATTAAGAGCATAAGAAATGAAAAAAAGGTAAGCTACCCTGTTTATTTTTTATTGAGGACTAAAAATTAATTTGAAATTTATATTTTGCTTTTTGAGCACAGAATTGCACATTTTATTAATTTATCTGAAGCAAAACATACATTACTAACATGTATTTCAATAGAAAGTAATTAAAAAAACTATAAAATAATATAAAATATTTATAAACTGCATATAAACGTTGCTGTGAAAAATAATTTTGTAAGAGAGAAAAATTCAACATAGTAGATACCTTAAGATAATACAGAAAACAATTTTTTAATTACTGTATTTCTTTTTCAATTTTTATAATAAAAATGCATATATTTTAGTAATTGATTTAAATATAGTTCAGTGTTTACATACAAATACGCATATTTGTGATTGCAAAATCATTATTTACATATAGATATTTTAAAACTGAATTTTAACATTTGATAATATATTGAGGCTAAAAATTATTTTCTGAAAGAAATATTAGTGAAAGGACTTTTTACAGATTTATATTGTAATATAATTTTAATGAAATACACTTTAAATTTGAAGTCAATGCGAATGAAAAAGTTTAAGATTATTAAAATTCTTTTTAATATTTTATGCATTAACAACAGCCCAGTTATGTTGTTGTTCAAAATTGATTGCATGTGTTTAGTATGAAATGACTTTATTTATTGTAAAATAAAATTAAGGAGAATACTTTTAACTTTCATTTAATTTTAAAAAAGCTTTATTTAAATTATTATTAAAAAACATGAAATCAAAATTTGTAATTTGCCCACCATTTTATGCAATGTTAATTGACCAAAAATATTCCATGTACTTGATTTTTTAATTCATTATAAGCATAAGATTATTTTATTCATAAATAAACAGTATTTGTAATGGACATTTGATGATATAAACTTTACATTTCATATGTTGACTCTTATATTTCATGAAGATGACTGATATGAATTTTTTGTTTTTGAGGTAAGAGCATGTGTTTTTTGATTCTTAGAAAATATAAATCTTTAATTTATTAATTATAAACCTATGGTAAAATTAAACTTATAAATTGTATTTATAACTTCATGTTTTGTAAATTTTAATGTTATTGTCATATTTATGCTGCTAAGAGAATATCTTGTTTATCTCCTGTTATTATCACAAGGTAAACACATTTTCATTTACATTTTTGTGACAATAATTTATTCAGAGTTATCTTTTAAAGTGATATACAATGATTATTCTTTTGATTTACTTTTTTGAAAGCAAATCTCAGGTTGTTTTACTCTTTACTTAACTCACACATTCTCTTGTGAGCTCAATCAGCTGTTTCATTCCACATAGTTTAATATTATTAGGTATTTTGTTATTTAATGAAAATAAGTTGTGCTTAGCTTCAAAAAAATTTCATTTACTCCTTTTTTCTAATTTTTGTTTCCAGTTTATTTCACAATAGAATACTTGTAGAAAATTAACATATGAATGAGGTCGCGACTTTAATGAAATCTTTAAACTGATATATTTAAACTAAAAACCTAGTATTTTTATTTCTATAGTGTTATATTCTTTTAAAGTTTTCTTAATGTTATTGTTATAAATGAAGGTTACAAATTAATGTTATAAATAAAATTAAGTTAATGTTTTGAATTTATGAAACGCATTGTAATTTAAAATAATTTTAAATTCATATGTTATAAAGGTTTTATATTGAGTTATATGAAATGATTTTGAACTTTAGAATATTTAAAATTTCAAAAAGTAAATGTTCTAGAAAAAAATAAGAAATTAATTGTTTCTATGATATAATTTAAGAAATATTTAATCAGCTATCATTATAAAATAACGAGTATGTAAAAAGGCAATACTCATTAATATATTTACACATTCATGAAAAAAAATTACAAAATAAAGATCTAACTTCACACTAATTATATTTTTACATTCTGACAAAATGATATAAAGGAATAAGATAAATTCAGATAATTAAGTTTTCATTTATCTGTTATGATAGTATTAAATTTATCCATATTGTGTGAATATTTATTTTACAGATAGAATCTTTGTAGCATTGAAATTATCAAGATCCAAGTGAATTTTAAAACTAACATTACGCATTGTGTAATATGCATTAAGAAATATAAGAGTTTCAGGTAATTCCTTATTTATTTATTTAATATAAAAGTATTGACGTTACCATGATTGAATGAAAAACGTTCAGTGTATATAGCATTGAAATTGGAGGAAAATAGTTTTAAAATATTTAAATAATGTTTAAAATATGTATAATTTTGAAATTTTTCTATAGATTTTAAAAAATAATACATTTAGAATTATTAAATTAATCAATCACTCTTTACAGATTTAAAAAAAAACTCTAAAATTAAAAAAAAAGTTTTTCTTTTTTTAATTTAAAATGTTCTAGAAATGCGTGAAAAATATCCTGCTCTATGCACGTATGTGAATGAAAAAAGGCACCGTAAAATTTATTGTTTTCAAAAATCATGTCAAAGAAGCAGAAATCTTAGCATTCATACACGGTACCCATGCGCTTGAAATCAGAAAAGAAGCCAATGTGCCTGAAATAGGTTCATTTTGCTTTCGAGTTTCAAATCATATGAGAATCCAATTTCAACAAACTTGACATTTGAAACAAAAAGTGTACACTTGTTATTTTTTAGTGGTTATATTTTGACTTTTTTTGACATGTTCAGTAAATGAGACGTATAATATTTCAAATAAAATTTCCAGAAAACATTTTAAAACAATGCTATAGACAGAAATACATTTTTTTCAACATGTATGTTTCTAACACTATAGTGAGTGCTTATAAAAAACGGATAAAAAGAAGAATTTAAATTAAATTAACGTAGTTGGTATTGAAATTAATTTTATTGAATATTTTCACAGATTATTTTCGTTTGGATTAGTATGATACATTTATTTAAAATAGAAAACTGTTTCATGTTGGAGTAAAATAACTAATGAAGGATTTTCTTTCAAGATAATTCTTTTCATTTCTTATAAAAAAACAAAATGTGTCACGACATCTCATTTTGGTCCAAGGCTTACAGTGCCCATATTTGTTTTCGTAACCGAGGGCCATGGGGTCAGAATTAGGTGGTCAACCTAACCTGAAACTCCTAATACTCAGTTTTATCTAACCACTAAAGAAGGAAATGCTGACATGACTTTGCCCAATCTGAGGACTGAGCCTCAGATCTGTGCCACCGATATTTTTTCATGATTATTAATGAAATGCTGAAGGAATTTGTACAAACTATATATAAGTGAAAATGTCATTTTAGCCATGTTCAATAAATTAATTTGCAATACAGAAAAAATTTTAAATTTTCGAAAAATGCAAGGGGAGAAGTTTAAATACAATAAGGAAAGTAATATATTAATTGTTTATTTTTTACAATTACAGTTTTTAGCTGTCAAATAGTTATAGCAAGAAAAGCCTTTTGTTTATTTCTACATCTACTTAATTTATGCAATTTAAAAATGTTATGATTCCATGATTACTAATTATTAAATGCATGTTGTATGGTAGTCTGTCAAATAAATAAAATAGATGGCAATTTTAATGAGATATTTAAATGAATATTAAACAAAATCTTAGAAAAACAAATTAAAAATTTTTATATTTTATTTTTTAAACAAATTTTAACTTATCAATTTATTTCATCTACTAAAACGATAAATTAAATATAGAATGTATGAAGATATAATTTATAAAACGTAGTTGATTGTTATATGGGAAATTAAGTTGGAATGCAGATAACGAAATGCCTAATTTTTTGTATGGAAATGCCTAATTATTGATTGGAATCTATTTTTATCTCTATCACAAACTCTACTCACTATCTACTCACTCATTAAATTTCAAGAATTCTTATAAAGTGACTAAAATAGAAAAAAGTATATATAATAAAAAATTATTTTTAAAACTTTCTTTTTAAATGAGTTTTGAATTCATAAATTTATTGATGAAACCCTTAAACAATTTAAACGAAAGTTTATTATTAATATGACTGTTTATTTTCCTCAGATTTACCAACTAAGTGTATAACAACTTTTCTTGAATTTTATTCAAACACTATCTAATGAAACTTATCATTTATTTTCTATCTCAATGCAGAAATCTCACACAAGTAGTTTAAAACAATGATGATTGTAATTTCGACGTCTATAGTATTAGCATAATACTGGGAGAAAGCGATATATAAACAGAAGTCCGCATTGAACTGTTCCTCAATAGTCAATGCAAAGAGGCTTTGTAATTCAAATAAAATCTTATAACTTCTGCTGACCCATTGACTTTAAAGTTTCAAATGGATTTAATGCGCTGACTGAAATCCTTGGACAGTGGGAATGCAAATCATTTTCACTGGTCAATTGGAGTATTCCTCTCTTTATCATAATTATAAAGGCAATTACCCAAATTAAATATTTTACGGTAGAGGATCATTCAACCAACAGTCTCTGTTGACCAAATAGTTAAGTCATCGTTCTGCTTTCTTGCATTACATATTATGTCTGATTGTATGCTTGGGATTTCTCAACAATTAATGAAAAGGAAATTTGCAAATTATTCAAAATTTTCAATAATTTTTATAACCATTTAACCATTTAAAAATATTATTTATTAATAAAATTATAAGCCCTTAAAATTCCCTGTTATATATATCTAATATATAAAATTCTCGTGTCACAGTTTTCGTTGCCATACTCCTCCGAAACGGTTTGACCGATTTTGATGAAATTTTTTGTGCTTATCCGGTATCTATGAGAATCGGCCAACATCTATTTTTCATCCCCCTAAATGTTAGGGGTAGTACAACCCTAATTTTTTTTTATTTTTTTAGGTTAGTTCTGTAAGTTCCTAATAGATGGCGGTTTAGCATCTAAGTTGCACAGGTATTCGGCAGATGGCGACGTGTTTATTTTTCTAGATTATACCATCTTCGAGAAAATTATCGTGCGCGCGCAAGCGCGTGGTTAAATATAGAATTTACATATATTTTCATGATGTATAATGATACTATAACAATTTTTCGTGAATCATTTTCATAATTATACTTTGTATTGTGTTATTATTGTGCAGTATTCAGTTTGAATATTTTTAATATTATAAATAGTAAAATAAAATTTTATTTATTACTGTTTTTCTCTACTAATTTTCATACCACCTCGAAAATATGTAAGTATTTCTTGATAGCCTTTTATTATTTTTTATTTTTATTTTATAATTTGATAATTATTAATTTATTCAGTAGAACATTTTGATCTAATTTATTTATTCAAATGATAAATTCTTTTAATTTTTTTTATTTCAGTATAATGCCGCGGAAAAATTTTTTAGTTTTAATATAATTTAAAATTAAAATAATAATAGTTCGATGTCAATGTTATCTACCTCATTTATAACAATTTATTTTTAGATGTCTTTAATTTATATAGTATATTTTATAAGTAAGTCACTGATTACAAACTATAATTTAATATAAGATGAATAAAATGTAAATTCAGAAAGTATATGTTGATTTGTGCTTAATTTCAAAATTTCGATACTTTACCTATTACTATTAAATTTTGGTGAAACGTTTTATTTTTAATCTCCTATGAATGAACCTATTCTAAATTTTTTTAGAAAATATTAATTTGATTGAACCCAAGAATTAGTAAAAAATTGATTCAATGTATTTTAAAAACTCAGCCACTGCAACGCGTGGCTGGGTCAGTTTATATATATATATATATATATATATATATATATATATATATATATATATATATATATATATATATATATATATATATATATATATATATATATATATATATATATATATATATATATATATATATATATATATATATATATATATATATATATATATATATATATATATATATATATATATATATATATATATATATATATATATATATATATATATATATATATATATATATATATATATATATATATATATATATATATATAAATATATATATTTCAAATTAACGTGTACAGTATTCTTTGCTTAAATTATAAAAACACATTTCAAACAAAGTTTCTTGAAACATTTTTAGATTTTATTTTGATAATAGAAATATAATACCGGGTGGTCCAAAATAAACGTCCCCTACATAAGAGTCCCTAGTGGGCGAACCATTCAACCGATCGAAATGAAAGTTTAGATATAATCATTTGAGTGAATGGGGCTCAGTTTGTGAAGATTTAAAGCAATACACCTCTCACAGTTACTGTTACGGTGACAAAATGTTGAAATATTCGAATAATAACACTTAATGTTTTACTTGAACAAATTGATTAAAGCATGGGAAACCTTAAATAACGTTGGAACGAGACACCTATAATGAAAATTCGCTGATTAAAATATTTACAAAGACTAGCATTGAAAAGAGAGGAGAGGGAAAATATTTTTATTAGAATTACAAGTTTTCAACATGACAAAGTTCAGAGACAATAACGCAGTGCATGTGGGAGATCGCTGATAACAATGACAAAAATATCATGGAGAAGGAATTTGTGGAACTTTCCGTTTTGGCACCCATCAAGTCTGACAAATTTCGGGGATTTGATGCATACGTCTTATATTTTAGATAACTCTAAAACCAGAAATCCATTCGAGTGAGATAGGGGGAACTAAATGGACACGAAATTGCAAAGGCACGCGTAATGAATCTATCCCCAAAGTGCTCTTGCAGCACTTGTAGAACACTTTTAGCCATGTGGGGAGATCCACCATCTTGCATCTATACATACGTCATTAATGACGTTTCGTTGCTGCAATTCTGGAATTACGGAATTACGTATATCGAGCATTTGTGACGGAGCTGATATTGAGCATTTGTGACCACTGGATGTGGCTTCTTCGAAGAAGTAAGGACCCAGAATGAATGTCATGTACCACACAATCAGGTGTCTGCCGTATAAAGGGACTGGTGCCACACCGTGATGATTTCCACCGCACAATGAACACAGTATTTGTAATATTCACTATGGAGAACTGCTGTCCACATCATATGTGATGAGGAAAAAATTGCAAAGCCTACTCACTGTTAATTGTTTCCAGGTGCCAACGCTTGGATGAACTGGAATCGATAAGGAAGCATAAGCAAAACAGAGAGTAGAATACAAAGAGCTGTGGTTTTCGGTACACCCATATTACGGGAAACAATTCTTGTTGTATGCAAGGACCTGTAATAATCGTATTATACAGCAACTTCAAATGGAACACGGGATCTTAATGATTGAGGTCCACCACATGTGCCTCCAGTTTCTTCAAATTTCTTTACAAACATTTTACGGAACATGGGCCTCGTTTTAGTTTATCATTTTGAAGATACACATCCACTGCTTCAGGGGCATTTTCCCTACTCAGATAAAACAGCATATTTTTCATTTCACCTCGTTGTTTCCCTAATAGTGTAATCTTTGTACGAAAAGAGATGGATTAGCACAAATACAAAGAAAAATCTTTCCACACTGCGTATATCACAAGCTGTGCTTTCTAAGAGTACTCTGTGATTGCTGCTTCTACCTATCCCAGTGAATTATGCAAAGTACATCAAAACATCTCCCTTTCATTATGATTGTCTCTTTACGTTGCTCTTCTTTGCAAATGTTCTATGCCGCTCATTTACGCGTCTCGTTCCAGCGTGATTTAAGGTTTTACCAGGCTCTGATCAATTTGCTCATGAAAAAAGTAAGTGTCGCCATTCAAAAATTTCAAAAATTTGTCATTGTAAACTTTTGTCACTGTATATTGTTTTAAATCATACTAATCTGGAACCCATACATTCAAATAATTATAACTAAACTTTCATTTAGATTGGTGTACGGCCATTAGAGTTTCATATATAGGTGAAGTTACTATTAAATCACCCAGTATATATAGCAACATCTATAATTTGTTTCAATAGAATATAATTTTCCTGAGCCACATATCATTTTCTTGAACATACTGATTGCGTATAGGAGCAGAGCTACCCAATTTAACATATATTTTTGAAAAACACACACACACACACACACACACACACACACACACACACACACACACACACACACACACACACACACACACACACACACACACACACACACACACACACACACACATACATATCAGATTAATTTTAAGATAAGTTAAACTAATAAAATAAAATTTTATAATGTAACCTATTTAATACAATTAAAAATTTATGAAAGCTCACTTTTTACCCCTATACGAACTCCTAAAACACAGGTGCCAGTGAATTTCCAAGACCTTTCTTATACTTTTAGCTCCTATATACAGATGTCTGTTGATCACAGTAAGCGTCACATCTATGTTACAGATGGATAACTTAATTGTATTTCATTTTTTCGCTAAATAAATGCTATTAAAAAAGGTAACAACAAGAAAACACGAATAAAGAGCATTTACGTCATATATATACACATTTATAAATATGAATATACATATACATATATATATATATATATATATATATATATATATATATATATATATATATATATATATATATATATATATATATATATATATATATATATATATATATATATATATATATATATATATATATATATATATATATATATATATATATATATATATATATATATATATAAATTTCGTGCCACGATGTATGTTCCCGATAAACTCCGAAACTACTGAACGGATTTTGATAAAATTTTGTAACCATTTATAATATAGTCCAACTTAAAAGATAGAATAGTTTTTATCTCTTAATTATTATTTTCAATATTTATTATACGACATTAATGTTTATTTATTGTTTAGTTCTGTAAGTTCCTAATAGATGGCGGTTTAGCATCTAAGTTGCACAGGTATTCGGCAGATGGCGATGTGTTTATTTTTCTAGATTATACATCTTCGAGAAAATTAATGTGCGCGCGCAATCGCGTGGTTAAATATAGAATTTACATATATTTTTATTATTATATTTTCATGATGTACATATATTTTCATATCATATATTTTCATGATACATATATTTTCATGATGTATAATCATACTATAACAATTTTTTGTGAATCACTTTCATAATTATACTTTGTATTGTGTTATTATTGTGCGTGATTCAGTTTGAATATTTTTAATATTATAAATAGTAAAATAAAATTTTATTTATTGCTGTTTTTCTCTACTAATTTTCATACCACCTCCAAAACATGTAAGTATTTCTTGACAGCCTTTTATTTTTTTTATTTTTATTTTATAATTTGAAAATTATTAATTTATTCAGTAGAACATTTTGATCTAATTTATTTATTCAAATGATAAATTCTTTTAATTTTTTTTATTTCAGTATAATACCGCGGAAAATTTTTTTAGTTTTAATAATTAAAAATTGAAAAAATAATAGTTCGATGTCAATGTTATCTACCTCATTTATAACAATTTATTTTTAGATGTTTTTAATTTATATAGTATATTTTATAAGTAAGTCACTGATTACTAACTATAATTTAATATAAGATGAATAAAATGTAAATTCAGAAAGTATATGTTGATTTCTGCTTAATTTCAAAATTTCGATACTTTACCTATTACTTTTAAATTTTGGCGAAACGTTTTATTTTTAATCTCATATGAATGAACCTATTTTAAATTTTTTTAGAAAATATTAATTTGATTGTACCCAAGAATTAGTAAAAAATTGATTCAATGTATTATAAAAACTCAGCCACTGCAACGCGTGGCTGGGTCAGCTTGTATATATATATATATATATATATATATATATATATATATATATATATATATATATATATATATATATATATATATATATATATATATATATATATATATATATATATATATATATATATATATATATATATATATATATATATATATATATATATATATATATATATATATATATATATATATATATATATATATATATATATATATATATATATATATATATATATATATATATATATATATATATATATATGTATGTGTGTGTGTACTGCCTCTGAAAACTTCATTCCCTGACTCGTAATAGCCGTTCCTCTGTTTAAACATAACAGTTTAAAACTACAATATATTTTTCCACATTATGTAACTATTTAGTAGTGAGTCTTCCCTTTCAGCGTTTTCCTTCTATTCTTGAAAAGTTTATTTTTTAACATATCTATAAACATGGCTTGGTAATACGGGAAGCCTTTACTGCTTTTACAATGTAGGATGATTATATTTTTTACAGATTTCATAGTTTTATAAAGTTCCTGATGAGTTGTTTTCCTTTAATGGTTCAACGATGTTATTTTCTTTGAATTAGTAATATATCTTCTTTTTTCTTGTTAAGCACAAATATACATATATATATATATATATACATATATATATATATATATATATATATATATATATATATATATATATATATATATATATATATATATATATATATATATATATATATATATATATATATATATATATATATATATATATATATATATATATATATATATATATATATATATATATATATATATATATATATATATATCTTTCTTTCTTTTAATAAAGTGGGGAGCTAAAGCTATTTCCAACAAATTTCTTCTGCATATTGTATATTTGTAATTCATTTTATGAATCATATTTTGTACATAACGAAGTAATATTTATTTTTATTATTAGAAAATATCACACTTTTCAAATAATTAAATACATAATTCGATAAAAACAAAATTTAGTTAAATTTTCTAAAATAATAAAGATTAAATAAAAAATATTTTTGTGAAACTTTAATGAGTACAAAAATTTTTAACTATAAATTGAAAAATAATTTGATGGTTTTAAGATTATTTCGCCTCAGAATGCAAAGTACTGTAAAGAGTTTGCAGATCAGATTAAGTAAATTTTGGTTTTCATATCGCAACTTAAAAAGCAATAAATACATAACTTTGACTAATTTGGTAATCTAAAGCCACTTGATTATTAGATAAGTAGAAGGTCACTGTTTTAGATTTGAATATAACGGCATTAGAAACATTAACCTAAACGTACACACATAAAAAAGCATTATGTGTAAAAGGTAATTTCACACAAACTTTTTTAAATTATTTTAATATTTTATCTTAAATTCTAGAAAATTTAATTTCTTTTTCACATAGTTAAAATAATACTGAATAATTATTACTGTGATTCTTAAAGAATCCTTTTCTTTCATGTAAGTTAAAGTCATTAAATGATCCAATTAATGAATGGAAAGAATTAATTGTTATTGAATTATATATATATATATATATTTATATATATATATATGTATATATATATATATATATATATATATATATATATATATATATATATATATATATATATATATATATATATATATATATATATATATATATATATATATATATATATATATATATATATATATATATATATATATATATATATATATATATATATATATATATATATATATATATATATATATATATATATATATTATACACACTAATTTTATCACAGCAAATATTTTGAAGTAAAGCCAATTGGCTTGGAATTCTCCCTAGTAATCGAATATAAGTATTTATAAAGTTGTATATAAATATAATTCTACAATGACTGAAAAAACTTAAATATTCCAATTATTATTATCAATGTCATTTTCCAATATAGAAATCATAAATTGTTAAAAAAGAATGAATTTATTTCTGTTTGTAGAGAACTAATTATTTAAGAATTTCTTTTGCTTATAAGTTTGGAATATAAAGTTTACTGGTATTAACATTTTTAACTACGCATTTTTAAGAAATAATTTAAAAATATAAATACCTATTTGTTTAGAGTAAGTTATTTTGGATACGTGATACATCTTTTGTATACCTTAAATATTTTATACAAATTATTAAGTTTCAATTATTGATACTTTAATACATTAATAATTTCTTTTCATTAAAACGAGTGACTCAAATTAACCAAGTTCCTTAAATGAATTATAAATAGATATGCCTCAAGAGAATTCTTAAAAATTAAAACGAAAATATTCAGTTAATGATGCTTAGTATAAAAATTTTACTAGTTAAGTGACTTGAGCAGAATTCTTTGTCAATATACAGACTTAATGTCTAATTAACTTTAAGTAACACTTAAAGTATTACTTAAAGTTAATTATATGATGAAAAAGTATTTTTAAGTAATACTTAAAAATACTTTTTCATCATATACAAGTAATACTTGTATATGAGATGAAAAAACCAAAAGTAAAGTCATGACTATTAAACATCAATGCTAAATTGAAAACTACAATTAAATGTGTACAGTGATTGTTTTTTATCAACAAATAACTGTAACAGTCATAATTTGTGATAATCAGTAAATGATAAGAAAGCCCGAATTTTAAGGGGTTCTTAACTATTCTGGATGTTCTTGTTTTTCAATGTCGTATAGATAAAATATTTAAACTTTTCTTTAATCTTATCAGTATCTCCAAGAGTACATCATGGTCCTGAAAGTGTTTCACGATGGCTCATACTCCTTTAGAAGCACGTAATACAAAATATTTCCAAACTTAACTTGCCAGTCCCAGAAGTATTATTTCACATCGAGGACGTGCTACAACCCCCATCAGTGGACACGATGGATCTACAAGTGGGTTGGAATTTATCCTCACTAGGGGGCTTTTGATAATGCAAAACTCAAACCAACAAGGCAATCTCGAAAACGTCAACGTCATATAATGTTTGGGGACTTAAGATTAAAATTTGATATTAAAAATACTTTGAAATGGTAAACTGAATCAGTACATTAAATGTAAAGTAAATTTAATAACAATTTCAAAGATAATCTAAATATATAAATAAAATGTAATCTGAATTAAGAGCTTTTTTCAATAGTCAGTCAAAAGTTTGTAGTTAATATTAAAGTGCCTTTATTAAGAGCAGCATTAAATGAAAACAACATTTTTTACAATAATTTAAGTTAAAGTGAGAATTAAACTCAAATATCAAATTTAATAAGAAAATAAAATTAAAGTCTCTAATAGAAGCAAATGAGTATCTGATCTTCACTTAAAAAAATAAATTCACCGAGAGATTTATTTTGTTAAAGAAATACATTTCAGGTTTTAGTAAGCAATCTGACAAAGGACGCAGTCTAAGGACATACTTTATTTTCTAATTAAATTATTTTCAACGAAAGTAAATTAGCTACTAAATCTAATTTATGGGAAACAATTTCTTTTTTGCATTTCAAATGTTTATTGTATGTCTAAAAGCTTTTATGTGAACCTTCTGCATCTTAATTGATGCAAATAGTTTAGGGTCGTAAAACTGTTGAGAAATACTTTAATTGATTTATAATTACTTAGTAATGTAATTGAAATTTTATAAGTATTGAAAAGAAAGAACATAACATGTAATACATTTTAGAGAATAATAAAACTTTTAAAACTTTATATATATATATATATATATATATATATATATATATATATATATATATATATATATATATATATATATATATATATATATATATATATATATATATATATATATATATATATATATATATATATATATATATATATATATATATATATATATATATATATATATATATATATATATATAAATAATTAAATGCTCAGAATTTTTTCAAAATTTTAATAAAAATTTAGAGTGATTAAGTTGTTATTTCTTCAATCTAAAATAAAATTAAGTTTTGTTTTCATATTCCATTATTTAAGGTAAACTTTTAATAATATTAAATTTCTAAATAAATGAAATAAACTGGTATAGTAAATAAGACATTAATAAAGTTACTGATATGTATTATAATCCAAAAAACACTTTACCTATTTTATAATCTTATGCAATTTATGTATTTGTTATTTTCTTTGTGTTTCATAACCGAATTATCACAAGAATTTCATATTATTCATTCAATGAACCAATTTTTTTAATAGGAATTATAATTTATTTTTGTTATCTTTGTAGAAAGCAACGTAGATCAAATGTAATGCAGTTTTAAAATACTAATTTAAATATATAATTACACTTTGCCATTTTGTCATATTTTCATAAAATTTTATTAAATATAAAATTTTATTTCATGAAGTAACCTTATAATATGAAATAAAACAAATTGAATGAAAAATATAATTTTTAACGTTGTTATTTATACTTAGAATTTTTCTGAAATAATTATTATTTGATAAAGATGTAAAACTATTAAATAATAAGAATTAAAACATTATCTTCATTGATGAATTAATGTAAATGAAAAAATATTGATGAAAAATGTATTAATGGTAATTCACTTTTTAAAGGAAGAGTGAGAATATTTTTTATGGAAAAAAGTGATTCAATAGAAAATACTATGCAGCCTTAATCACTATAATTGATTTCCCACTATAATTGAGAAATTTTATGTAATTTTATTGTATCAATGTTATCAGTTGATAATACAAGTATGAAGAACAATATCCAAATTTAATTTTAAAAAAATTGCAAAATGAGTCATTTTCATCTAATGAAAACTAGGGCTTTGTACATTAGGTTCATAGATATAATCAGCTTAATACATAAGAAGAAATCAATCTACAACATAATCATTAATCTTTCCTTTTAATCTTGAATATATGATTATCAAAGTTAGTTTTCTCCAGTTTCCTATCAAATAATAAATTTTAGAGCGGAGTAATATTTCAATAAAGTAATATAAATGAACAAACAAATTAATAATGAAGTCTATATATATATTGCATATTGATAAAATGAACAATCTTTATGAAATAAGTATTTTTCTAAATTCTAAAAAGAAATTCAAAGAAAATGTTTTTAAGGATACAATTTAGAATTGACATATATATCTTCATTAATTCCATGATTGCAGGATTTGAATTCCAACTATCTTGATATAAATTACTTAATTAATATATTACTCTAAGTTCTATTTCCAAATAATTTAATCTATAGTAGTATCATTTCTCATAGACCAGTTTGTTACATACTGATTTAAATTTTAAAATACATGCCAACAATACCTTTTTTTATTTTGGACATTATAAAAATAAGCAATTCATTTTTTAATAATATTCAAAATTAGAATAACAATCCATGGCATATGAAACTTAGTGTATGAATACAATAGATGATAAATCAAAATGATAAAAATTTTAATTATATAATTTATATTATTAAAATTTTTGCAAGAAAAATTGCTTATTATGTACAATTATTATTGAAATTTCATATAATTAAACCTTAATAAACGTTTGTTTCTCATTTAAAAATTATATTCATCCCTTTTTTAGAGATAATTAGTTTAAACAAAATCATGAAAGAAATATATAATGTTTGCATTTTTATTAATTTATCATTTACTTCATACATGAATCAAAAAATTTATAATTATAAATCAATATCTTCGTAAAGAACTCTATAAATGATGGACACTCAATGAAATTAAATTAAAGTTGGTTACATTAAAAAGAGGATGTTTTTACATTTTACTTATTTAATAAAGCTTTACATAGTATTTTTCATCTATCCAGTCTTTTGCTTTTGCAGTGTAAAATATACTTTTAAATATAACTTATATAAAAAAATATTCTTAAAATAAATATCTTAACTGTATGCATTTGTTAGAACTTTCTGGAAATGAAATTTCGTAGACTTAAAATTTATTTTATCAATTCCTTTTTTAAACTAAAGAATTTAAACAACTCAAAGCAAACCATTTTAGGTATTTTGCTGTAAATATATTTTAGGATTACAAATAAAATTTTAGAAAGTATGGAAGAAGTTTCAATTTGTTGGAAAAAAATTTACTATTTTTCTCTTCTATTATTTCTTAGTGCGTTTCTGATGTAGAGGATTCCTTTTTATTTTGTTTCAATTTTGATATTTTTCATTTACTTTATTTAATTCTATAAAGAATATAACTCTTGTTTAAAAAATAATATTTTATAGAAAATTTTCCTTTTTATTACCGAGATTATTACGTTTTCTGAGTTTACAATTTTATTTTTATATTTATTGAAATTATCTTTTTCTTAAATGAAAAACTGTCCCATTGATTTATAAAGATATGATTATCGTAATCTAAACCCTCTACAATACTAATAGTATATAATATGACAACTTAGTCATTTTTACGCTCTTAATATTGTAAACTGATACATTGGAAGTTTTTTTTTGTATTTCACTTATCGGAATTTTAAAATCTTATAAATTTCAAATTTTATATTTATAAAAAATGAGAAAAATTAAATAAATATGAAAATGAAAAAAATTTAAATGTATAATATTTATGAATTAGTTTATTTTTAAATTGATCTGATATATTTCAAGGGCTTTGAGGTATATATATATATATATATATATATATATATATATATATATATATATATATATATATATATATATATATATATATATATATATATATATATATATATATATATATATATATATATATATATATATATATATATATATATATCAGATCTTTCTCAATTTGAGCTGAAATTTATTTCCATACAACCAATATGAACTATACACCATGTCAAAAGCCATACCAATGAAAATTGTAAGACGTTTGTTAAAATACTTTTTGGATTGTTTGTTATTTGCTTATAATTAATATATATGGATTATTTCAAATAATTTGCCATTCTAGCAACTTGAGCTATATATATATATATATATATATATATATATATATACATATATATATATATGTATATATATATATATATATATATATATATATATATATATATATATATATATATATATATATATATATATATATATATATATATATATATATATATATATATATATATATATATATATATATATATATATATATATATATATATAAAGTTTCAAAATTAATTAGTTGATTTTACATTTTTACTTTTATTCTTCATAGAATTAGGGTGATTATTTTTGGAAATATTTAAAACATCATTAGGAAAAGATGATATACATGTAAATATATATAAAATATATATCATCTTTACCCACTGATGTTTTAAATATTTTCTAAAATAATCACTCTAATTCTATAAAGGATAAAAGTAAAAATGTAAAATCAACAAAATGATTTTGAAAATTTCAAAATTAGGAAAACAATTTTTTTGTAGCCTGAAGTCAGTCATTTTATATAATATATATGAAATATATGTTTGATATTCTATATGTGATATTAAATGAAAATAAAAAAGATTTAATGTGTAAAGCGTTTGCATTATGTTAAAATAATTTAATACTTCTTATAAAATAATGAGTGAAATTCTCTTTTGAAATTATTGTTTGTTGCTTAAAATAGATTTTTCTATCCATTTATGTATACATAATTTTCTTATATGTATACATAAATGAATGAATGAAAATGAAAGAAAGATAATAGAATCTAAAACGATATTACAAAGCAAATAATTTTATTAACTTTGTAATATCGTTTTAGATTCTATTATCTTTATGGAAAACCATCTAAGTAAAACTGTAAATTTTCCATCTATTTGTTACACATATTTTAAGTAATTTATGCTTAATTAATGGAAAATTATATTTTAATTTAAGAATTTATTTTAAAGAGACCATTGGTAAATAAATTTAAAACAATCTGTTCATTAGATATAATTTGCAGATCTACATAAGCAATTTTAAACTAATCCCTATTATTCATTACATGAAATGATATAGTTTAATCACTTTATAAAATATCATCGAAAATCGTAATTTTTTCTTTGAAACAACTTTTAAAGAAATTCTCATTTTGTATTTTATGTAAGACTTCATTTTGTTCCCCCAAATTAATAATTTAGTTGCACATATCAAAAGAAATAGTTGATATGAAAATATGTGGTTTTATTTTATTTTATAGATTTCAGTATCACATTTATGCAGTGTTAAAAGTGGGTTATTATTTAACTGATGGTAACAATTTTCATGAGTTTATTTCATGTGGACTTCCTGATTAAATTTATATAATTACTTATCAACAGCTTCGATTTTGGAATATACAAATAAGCTTTGTCAGTAAGATGCTTAATTTGCTTAAAATAATTTTAAATTAATATCATTTTAGAAATATAAAGTTTTTATTATAAATAAAAAAAACTCTGAATTTAAAACAACATAATTCCAATGGAACTGTTAAAATATTTACTTGGAACGCGTTTCATTTAAAAAAAAAAGTATTTGTGAAGAAAAAGGCATTTTTTCAAGCGATTAGTTATATAATATATTACACAATAATAACTTTAAGAATTAAAGATTAAAATACAATTGCATTTTTAAAACTTAATTAAGTTTATTTAACTATGTAAATACGAATAACGACAACAATTCATTCCTAAATCATATTAAATTTATTTTATTTATTCATTAACTATTAAAATGTGTTCAACTGATTCATATTGATTTTTATTTTTCCTTTTATATTATGTAAATGTGGTGGTTGCTGCAGAACATCTAAACATTTTTTTATCAAAAATGATTTTTAAAACATATATTCTCAGTTTTTAGTACTAAAAATTCTACAATATGCCTTATTATGAAATATACGTGATTTAAAAAATTAGACAGGCATTTTAGTAACTTTTCCTTGAAGACAAGATAGAAAATTTTTATTTGGATAAGTGAAGTAAAACACTTTTATTTGTAATGAGTTAAAAAGAAAAATTTCATCAAAATTGAATGTCGATAAAAAAAGTATATTTTAATATTTAACAGGAGTAAAAATTTTAAACAATAAAATTTCAAAAATCAATATTTTATTATTTCGAAATACTGCATAATTAGTGTTTCAAAAATTATAAAAAATTCATTAATACTATAAAAATAGATAAGTTGATATTTATTCTCGTGGCATGTGTGGGGAGAATTTTTGATTGCATAATTAAAAAAAATTAATAATGGTTACACACTGTATAATAAGAGAGAATGCCTATATCGCTCATACACCTTTGTCTGTCATATTGTTGGAACTTTTCAAATACATTTATTGACCTTATAAAAATAGCCAAGCAATGAAGACCTGCTTTTTTCCTGTTTTTGTCTGATTCTGCAATTGACAGAAGTGACGTCATGTGCTTCGCTGGCTCTTCTAACTTGTGTTTATGACGACTGAGGTACTTTGTTTCCTAAGTCATCAGAAGTGTTTCCTAAGAAGAGATTGATCAATGTATAAGAATGATGCTGTTTCACAGGAACTAAAATATATTGAATGCTTATTATATGATTAAACTACTTAATATTTAGCATTTCAGAAAATATGTTAAATATTAGTAAACACTTGTTGTTGATATATTTAGGTTGTAGTTAATATTTTTGTAAATCGGAGTTTTTTCATAAGAAATATAATTTCGTAATTTTTTGATTACGAACCCTAAAGTGTGAGTTCAACATTTTATAAGCTTTTATCACAATTTTGGTGTTTCCACAAAAACATTTTATTTAAAATTGAATTAAATTCAATTTTGAATTAAGTACTAAGATATATTTTATTATAAATTAGTATTTTAAATTACAATAAAATAAAACAGCACTTTCGATAATTGAAATGTAACCTGTATAAATTATATAAATTGAATTATATAAATCGATGACATGAAATCTGTGAAAAACTGTGTACGATATGACGTATAAGAAAGGTAATTTACTTGGTTGAAAACATAGATTATATGCAAACGCATTTATCTTATTAGAAACATATAATTTCTTGATTTGGAAACTAAAATTCATATTATTAGTATGTTCTTAAAATTTTCAAGTCTTCTTAGAAAATAAATTAAGCTTAAGGGATGGGGAGGTTCATACACACATATTTTGAAATACAGAACTGAAGTTTGACTTGATTTAAAATACAGTTATGGCCTCTAAACATAGCAGTATCGGGAAAGAATGATTTTCAGAAAGTAAAAATCACACTATAGGAAGAAAATATAGTACTAATGCAAATGACAAGTATTTCATAGGTATTGGATAACTTAAGAACAAACGATAGCTGAAGCACTGTATAAGAGTAAACTTGTATAATGAATTTCGCTTTCGGTAATTGCTTTATAAAATAGGAATTTTACCAGAATATCACTTAATGCTTTGGATAAGAAAAAAGCTTACCAGGACACTTCAGAATTGTAGAAGCCGGATTATTGCCTATTGAAATTGTGGATTTTCCTTCTGTGATTTTGTTTACATTATTAAATATTAAAAATTAATACGAATGTGGAATAAGGAGATTATTGAAAGTTATACTGAAAACCATATTGGATATTTACTTCCTGGCCTGAATAATATCCGATCAAATTGACACATTATGAAATCTAACTTTCGAAACCATATATACTCATCACAGATCATTTGTCACAGAAAGGTTTATTCAGAGAATTGCACACCTACCTCTGGAACAGCTCTTTGTCTTTATGAACAGTAAAGATTATCAGCACGGCTCTATAATGTTGCCTTTAGTAGATAATTCAGCATCGATTCAGATTGCAACTTTGCTACACCAAAAAAGAAGGAGTGAAAGGATGTCAACTTTCAGACAAATCACATTTCTACGGGCAGCATACTAATAGGTGAATGATTATCTGGAAGCTTTAATGAACAAAATGAATCGTCTGAGTGCAGTCAACATCGTTATATATGCCCAGCACTTGGTGTGATGGCATCAACAGTCATTGAGTGTAGATGCGCAGTTCGATGCTATTTTTAACGACGGCCCGCAGAGTTTTCATTCTAAAACCAGTGGTCGTGTCCTATTTTCTAGGCATATGAAAAACCATCTTTCGAAAAGGCGAAGCAAAATCACATGGTGAATGTCGTGTTCTAATCTTCCTGGATGCAGGGAATATTGGCTCATTGCCTGCACATTGTTTAGAATAGACATCAGTTATAAAGAATTTTGTGTTGTTGAGATACTGACTTCTTGTCTCTCCCTCGTATTATTATTATTGATGCTCTGTGATTGAATAAGCGCCGCATAAAATGAGTCGCCCGTTCGTTTAATTATATTTCTAATCCATACTAAACCGGGTAATATTAGTTTTAGCTCTCAGAATCGGCTACTATTTTTACCAATTCTGTAACTTTTCCTATTTGCTTTCCTTCATTGTGTTGCTATTTTAATAAATAGCAAAATGCATTTACTTTGTACATAAATAAATTTTCGATTAATATAACTATTTATAGATTTGCTTTAATTTCCAGTAATAACGCATTTACTATATTCAGATAAATATGCTTTTCATGCCTCCATTAATAGTTCATATACATTTCTTTTCAGGACTATACAAATTATGAATGTTTTGAATATTAACTATTGAACAGGTCGTCAATAAGTAAATGATTTATAATACAATGTAATATTAATTTTTATGCAATTCCATTAACTAGGCTTTTGATTGCTATATTACAGATTACTCAAGGATTTGTAGAAAAACTTAAGGTTTTATATATATAATATATCAATAAGGTATGAAAATTCTAAAAGATTATCTATGAAAATTCTTTCAAGGGAAATAGTTATAGTTAAAATATTTGTCTTATCATTTCAAGGAAGTACTCCTAAGCAGAATGAGAGAAAACGAACGGCAGATGTAAAATTACACTCCACACTTTCTGTTCTCATGGTCCTCAGATGTGATACCTCATAAATTGTCAGCTTATGAACAATAATATATATCCAACATTCCATTATGAACTTTGAATATACTAAATATAAAATGAAATATAATCCTTATGTGTCTCAGTGGCACTTTAAATACTTCTTCGTAGCTTGTGAAAGTATATATATGTACTTTGAACATATTTCCATGTCTAAGTTCTACAACTAAAGAAAGGGACAATGAAAATGCACCCACTTTTTAAAAAAAGGAGCATTTGGAATGTTAGTTCAGAGATTTCCGTTAAAAAATCAACGCATTATTTAAATTACGAGTTGTCAGAGGAACCAATTGTAATGCTAACCTGAAGCGATTCTACATGTGTTTGAAAATACACAGGCTTATGAAACTGAATTTGATATTATTCGAAAAACACGTCTCCAACAGTGAATAATACAAATTAAAATGTTGAACAATATACTATTTTTATCTAAATTAATAATAATATAAAATTGGTTTCTCATATTTTTAAAACATTTTGAACCTTAAAAAACAAGAAATCGTATTTCTAATCTTTAAACTCTTAAATTGTAATCTTAAAAATGTAAAATAATTTTTTTATAACTATATGTTATAAGAAAAAATTATAATCATGTCAAAAATTTATTCGGTTAAAAGAAGACACGATGTATCGCCGATACTCGTTTCCAATAAAATCACAATTTTAACGAAATCAATTCAGTCAGATAATTCAGTTATATTCAAGAAATAGTAAAACATTAAGTTTATTGATTTAAAAATATTTCTTATTTTATGCATTAAATATAATTAATATACCAATCCCTAAAGTAAACATTATACGTAATAATATTAAAACATGTAGTACATATTAATACATAAAACATATTAATGCTTAAGACATTAATAATATATATATATATATATATATATATATATATATATATATATGTGTCCAATAAATATCGTTGTATTATTTGCATTCCTTCTTGGTGTAGCAAATTTAATGGCCATTAGTATATATATATATATATGTATATGTATATATATATATATATATATATATATATATATATATATATATATATATATATATATATATATATATATATATATATATATATATATACTATAATATATATATATATATATATATATATATATATGTATATAATTTCCTGAAATAAAATGTTCATGTCAAAAATAAGTCTTGCCATATAATATAATAAAATGCCACTTCCAATCACTTTATTCTTTGAAATGTTTATCAAGTAAAATAAATTTCCTTTAAATACATTTTTGGCAAAAGAAAAATAGTGATTAGTTAAGCCAACAAAAAACTGTAAAAATTCAGGATATTTTTTATTCAACGAGAAAGTCGTTTTTATGCTTAATTTCTATATCAATAGCGTTCAAATGCAAATTTTGTAACAACAGATGAGAGCAAAATAAAGAGCATGCATTATTCTTCTTAAAACTGTACCTGGCATATATGACGTCTTCTGTTTTGGAAATATTTTTCTCTTTTGCGAAGGACTTCTTTGATAAAATTTATTTTTTCTACACTATCCAAGACATTTTAAGAAGAGAGTTATGTGCACGTTAGTATGATGTAATTGGAAAAGCTTAAAAATTCTTTTTTTTAAATTTATATTGCTTAAGTAAACTTCAAGAGGTTTGCATTTAATGGATTAGAATCAATGATAAGTTCAGTGACAAATGAATCTTAGTATTGCATAAAAAATATAGGGATTCTGAAACAATTACTTTTTGCATATTATACAAATAGTATTTCAAAGTTTAAAAAAAATCGCACATTTATTTTCCTATTTTTTAAAAGTATGATTTATCTTTAGTTTTATTGATGGTAGTGTTTTTATATTTTATTAGACTTTCTAACAGTAAAATAAGTCTTCATCTTTAAAAAATAAATATGTAAAATAGAAAAAAATCACTAATTATCATATTTAATTATCAAGTTAAATAATTTAAAATTTTAATTTCAAAAAATAATATTTTTATATTATATTTATTCAAAACAGACTTCATTTGTTATAGTTATTGTTATATATATTATTTTTAACAGACTTCATTTGTTATAGTATATTTTATTTACATTTTGCTTTAAGCTTTTATTTTTGTTGCATTTATAAAAAGAATCACAAAATTTTGAATTTTCTCAGTTAAAGTTAACACAGCATAAATTAGTTTTCAGAAGAACACGCATGAAAAATAATCATTAAAATAATTACCTTGAATAAATTAGTCCAGAAAGTATATTCAATCTGTTTAAACCACAAAACCAAATGTTTCTGCACTAAAATTTCTGTTCGGAAAATATTCTATTCATGTTTTTAAAAGAAAATATTTCATTTTGTTACATCTTTGAAACAGATCGAAATATTTTCTATTTAATATTCTAACTGTTATATTTCATAAAATGTTTATTAATATTTTCTTCCACAGCTAGTTCTATTTTTGAGGAAATTACTTGAAAATGCCCCATATAGCTTGTGAAATATATAGCATTTTTTGCTATCTAATAATTCTTTACAGAAAAAATGTAATATAACATCTCCCACGTTAAATATCATGCACTTAGTTGTTAAGGATATATTTTTCAATAAATTCAACATATTTAGGAGAAAGATTAGTCACGGCACTTTTATGTGAATAGCGTTATTTACTTTCTTTGTGCATTGTGCAAGTTTGGCGAATATAAAGCTATTTTTATAGTCATGATATTTTTGCTGTTGCTGTAGCGTGAAAACTTGGCTGGCATTATGGGGTGCGCTGCTCCACTTTTCCAACTGAATCATATTTGGTGTGGAGTCCGACTTCCGCAGTAGACACAAGCCATTGGTACCCGTTTTAGGCAACCATTTAAAACCCATTCATACAAGGAAAGGACAAAGACAGGATAGGAAGAGTGAGAGAAAGTACATCCATAACCCAACAGGGATTCGAACCCAGGAGCTCCTTATCAACAGTCAGGCACGCTGACCACTAGACAAGTTGGGCGGCCATGATACTGTTAATAAAATCTATCTGTTATGAATAAACTATAATTTTTACTTACAAGGATATGTTAGTACAGCTTATTTTAAGGGAAATCTTATAATGTCATTTTAATTAGCTTACTGCTTCTAAAGCGAAATTTATAATTTACCAAACTATTATAGATACCTCTGTATTGGATATTTCAATAAAAAACTGTTTTTAAAATTATCTTTTTCATTTGTTTTCACTAAATGACATCTTAATTTTATTTGTATTCAATTATATTAATTATTTAATCACGTTATACTGGTACTGATGTATTACAAATAATTTAGTATAAATTATCTATATTATATATTCTTACAAAAATAAATCATAAAAGTTGTAAATTTATAATTACTACAGTTTCATGCAAAATAAAAAAACACATATAATTATAAACGGTCAAAGCCATCGGGTAAAGGACGTAATCACATTTCAAAGAATACTTAACATAATTTTGTTGAAAAAATACTTATATATTCTAATTCAAATTGATTTTCTAAGTTTTAAAAATGCTTCAAAGTATTAAAATAATATTTAATTTAAACTCAGTTACCTATAATAAATATTATTTTTGAGTAAAATTCATTTTTAATTAATATAAACTACCGTAATAATTTGAAACTAATTTAGATCACTAATTAATCAATATAAACTATATTGATAAATTTTGTTTCAAATTTTTCTGATAAATTACACAATTAATACTTCTTTAAATATTTTTGTTAAATTAGTTAAATTTCATATTATTTTATTTCCTTCATTTAATAAATTAATTAATTGAATGCATTGAGGAATACATAATTTTATATTATTTTTAAAAAATGCTTTTACGTAATTAATTTATTGGCTAGCAGAAATTATTGATTAAAATAAGCCCTTTAATGAAATACAATCATTTGAAACATATACAAATATTTTACAGACAAATATTCTGTTAATGTAACATGTAAAAAAAGACATAATACTTGTATAAACTATCAACAAAAGTTTCAAATTTCAGTGAAATTAATTTATTACATTTTATTTTATTTCTTTCTAGATAACGTCATTTAATTATTTCTTTTACAAAGTGATAAGAAATTAATATAATAATTTTATTAATCAATAGAAAGTAGTTTAGAATTCCTAAATATAGCGAAATTAATTTTCAGCATAAACATGATGTGCACTTCTGTTGATTATTAGAGAGCTTTTCCTATTACTTTTCTAAAATCCTTTCATTTATGTTTTAAGACAAAAAACTTATTTCATAGATTGATGACCATCCAATCTAAGTGTTCAAGAACTTGAGATGTATCTTACCAACGAATTGGCGTAGTAATTGATGGAAGAGGGATTATTTGATGCTGCTATGTTTAGAGAGTATGAATGGACAGAATAAATCGCTGGCGATAAATCTTTTGACTTAGGGTTTAGTAGATACATATTACATGACACTTAATTAAAATCTATATAATAATACTTTCATCTCTTGGAACATACAAGAAATATTTTGCTTTACCTAGCTGGTAGTTTTCTCATTTCAGTTTCTAGTTATGAATTTGGAGAAATCAATGATTCATTTAAAAGTTTCCAGCTTCGAATATATTTATGTTTTTTTCATTGATAAATCTATCAAATAATGTATTTTAAAATTGAATGAACTATCTTTTAATAATGATACGCCATTTACCAGATTTAAGACAGGATTAATATTTATATAATCATGGAGTTTTTTGAATTGTTAATGTGATTCAAAGAATAAATAAAAAATTGCTTGTTAATTATAACTCTACCTGACAGTATTTTTAAAAAGCTATTTTACCATCCTTTAATAATACTATGTGAGTAATGTAACAGAAATGTGACTTTTATTGCATATTTTCATTTAAAGCAACTATAATTTAAATAAATCATTTAGTTTTTAACTTTTTAACGCAATTTGAATAAAGGAGCATGGATAAAAGTTCAATTTACATTGTTTTTTTAACACAACTTTATAAATAAATGACATCTGCTTAAGAGATGTCTTGATCTTAAATGCATCCTAGACTTTTTCTCCGAATTTTCTTTGACTTCTAACTAGTTAAGAGTAATGTTTACACAGTAATTGAACTATATCATTTTAAAGGTCTTAAAGGTTTTAAAGATTTCATAAGGAAAGGATTTTTATAATGCTTATAAGCAATGTAATATTATATTTCAAAACAATACAAACGAGCCATCAGATTTTTCTAGAAGAATCCTAGAAATACGTTAACATTGCATTAGAGTCATAATTCCTCATAATGACATTTTAAAAACTTGTTTAGTATTATAGATGATATTATTTAAATTTGCGGCGAATAATCTTCAAAAAGTAAATTATTATTATTCACTCGTAATTAATTCATCTAATTACTTATTATATTTTGGGAAGTAAATCATATTTAACTGATATAAATGATTTTAATATAAAGTTAAAAAAATCATTTCTTTCTTGTAAATGATTCTTAACTTGAGTTCCCTACGAGCCAATATATAAAGAAATATATATCACCAAAGCCTCACTTTTAAATAAAGAGAGTGTTGAAAGTATCAAAAAGAAAATCTAAAATTATCAAAAGTATACACCCCTGTTTGACAATACATTACTTTGTGTTATTAGTTTAATTAATTACATTACACTTCGAAAAATTTCTACGTGTCAGAATCTTGATCTATTTTTAAATATGAATAAAACTTATAAATATAAAATTAAATAAGGGAATAAAAAGTAAATAAAATTAAAACATATTTCTTAATAATGTCTAAGATGATACAAATACAAAAAATCTCATTAAGTAAATGAAGAGCTTCCCCTAATTCACAATAAAACGGCGACTTTAAGGAGCAATCGTACAGGATTAAATTAAATATATGACTTCTTTGTATAAAATTATTGTTTTTTGAGACTCAAAAGAGTGCGAGAATGGACATTCATTGTACACCGTTGTTTGCATTCAGCAAGGTTCATATGCAACTAAAATAAGATATTGGTGAATCCGTAAGCACAATGACTATGGTGGTTATCAAAAGAAATCGAATGCTTCCCACCCTATCTAGAGGTCAGCATGGTTGATTATGGGTAGGAAGGTTCTGGCATGGATGTACTTTTTTCCTCTCTCCTATCTTTCTATTTTCCTCTCTCCTATCTTGCCTATGGCACGTGTGTACAGAGGAAGTCAGAATCCACACCTAATTATGGTTCAGTTGGAAAAGTGAAGCAGAGTACCCCATGTTGCCAGCCTAGCTAGTACAAAACAACAAAAACCACAATATACATTGAGGGGAATATCAAGGCAACTACACGACAAAGAATTATCTTTGAGATAAAATTGCTGAAAAACAAAACTCGCTGTGGAAAAGTGGACATAAAAGAAGATTGTGACCACCAAAATAAAGTGTCAAAAGTAATTACTGAGTGAAGGAACATCTGCATGAATGAAGTATCTACTCATACAGTTCGAAGGTTATGATAAATGAGGAATATTCCATCAGAAATGCGAAGGAAAAACCACTTGTACTGGGTTGAAGTTGGATATGGTGAGTGGTCTAAGGAATAAAAAACTGAACTGCCAATTAATGGAAACATGCTTTTTTCTGCTAAGGATCGTGTTTAAAAATAGAGTTCCACCGTAGAAGCCTACAACCACATTTGTCTCTTTTTAGAGCAAAGTAATCTGTCAATTTGTAATGGTTTGAGGATAATTCTTGTTATTTGGAGCAGGTCTTATTATACCTTTCAAGGGTGGATCATTAGCTCTTAATATGCTTCTATTTGACCATCTGTCTACATTTTGAAAAGAAAACATTGTCCGACAAGGAATTGCTGTAAAGATGATCAGGATTATAACTACTCCGATTCGTCGTAGACAAACTATTAAGTCCTAATTTTAAGAACAAGAGAACTCACTTGTATTTTCCATAGTCTGCTCATTAAAAATTTAAATATACACTCACAAAAATAATTAAGATGATGATACTCTTCACTTATGTCTCTCCATAGATTAGAGCAGTTTCTGCATTAGGAATGGTATATTATTTCTACCGCCAGTATTTTATGCCAGAATATATCTCAATGTAAAAACAAAAGCATAAGTTTGCTGAGACTCCTTCTATTATAATCCTCGTATTATTTCCACATAGTGAAAAATAATATTTTTTCAGAAATGATTAAACATTCGAATGTACGTATGGAAATATTTGCTTAAATTTTATACTATCATAAAAAAGATTATCATCAAAATTTGATTGTTATCTTGAAAATTGTAATGGAATTTAGGATTTGGAATAAATTTTTCACATTAAAAATTTAAACTATGAAGGCATAAAATATATAATGCAGAAATCAAAATATTTAACATTCATATGAAATTTTTTATTTGGGATATAAATATATATATATATATATATATATATATATATATATATATATATATATATATATATATATATATATATATATATATATCTATATATTTATTTATAATTTATTTATATATATAATATTGTTAAAATTATTCTCTATTATAGTCTAATGCATTAATTTTAATTTTTGAACTTTGATTTTTTTACTGGTTTTTCAATTTTACATTTTTACCTTTAAATAATTTTTCCATTATACGATTTGCTTACTTCGCTTACTTCCTTGAATAAAAAAATATATTTTTTAAAAGTAGAGGGATTATTTACAAAAATGTGACTAATGCTCTTGTTTAAATTTTAATGAAACTTAAATTGGTATTCAAAGTATGGGCTTATTTAACTACAGTATACTTAGACTTTATATGATCAGTTTAAAATTAACAAAAAAATTTGCATAATAATTGAATTTTATCTATAATTTTATTTAAACGGAAATCATAAATATAATAATTTATAAATTTGTATTAATACATTTACTGTAGATACTAAAAATAGTAAAATATTTAAGATAAAAAATTATAAATGGAAATGTTTTCGATTTAATAAAGATTTGGTAATTTTATATTCAAATTTAGTTTTAAGCAATACATTTCTTTTAGTATAATATTTTGTTAAATGTTAAAGAAAAATAACAAGTCACTTATTTTTAATTATTTTGTAATGAATTTCTTTGTAAAGACGATTTATTTTGAAAGATTATTATTCAGAAAATGCATATTTTGACAACTCGCATGAAGGGATTTGCGAACAGTTTTGTGTTTGCTGTTAGAAACATTAGAAAGATGCTCTTCGGGATAAGTTTTAAGATCAATGGTCAAAATTATAATAATGACATAATACTTTATAAATAATGAAATCTTGTTAGTTTATTTCCTGTAAAATTTACAAACAATTATTGAAACTTTTCAAGTTGCGCATTAATATTAAAGAAATTTTTTTGAAAGCTTAACAAAGATAAATAATATAACCACTATCTTATGTAGAAAACGTACAACAGTTTACACTTAAATTTCAAAACTTTACAAAAACGTTCGAAATTTAACCTATAAATGAACGTGTTAAACTCACATTTCACATTTATTTTTATTCCGATATGTAAACTATAAACAGTGTTTATACCCTAAAACGCACTTTCTTTGTAGTTTCTTTTTTTAAATTCAGATACACATTTTAAGATCTTCTACTTCATAAACTTATTTTTATTTAATTTCCAGAAGTGAGTCACAGTGAATACTGTATTTTTTATATTTATAAAAATTGAAAGGAAAATATTGCTGACTGTAGAATAAAAGAAATACATTTAAAATTGTTGGTGCAACTTTTTTGAATTGTTTTGAAACGGCTATTAAATTTAATCTATACTAGTAAGCGTAAACATTTTACTGACTTGCAGAATAACTGCTTCGTACGTCTGGAAAAAATCAAAACGTTCTTACAAAAGTTTTCTTAAACTTTGAAACAATAGGAAATTAGTAAATCCATTAAGGTCAAAATTTGAGGCAAAAATTACAAAATGTTTATTTATTACCAAAATATTGAATAAAAGGAATCTTTATCATTTATGTGAATTTCTCCCTATTCAAAAAGTAAAAATGTATCTTTAAATAATATTTAATTAGTAAATAATACGAAAATTTAAAACCTGAAATTCAAAATTATTAAAGAGTAGATTGTAAATATAATTTCTTTATAAATAGAGAAGGTTTATTTAAACATTATAAAATTTTGGAAAATATCCCATTCAGGCTTCTTTTAGGAATATTTTAATTTTGGATGATTATTTTGAAGAAGTTCGTAACTTGTTTCGGAAGGGAATGTTTTTCATCAGAGAAAGATAGTAATTATATTCCTAATTTCACCGAATTTCCCCCATGCACAGTAATCGTAGCCATGTAAAACAAATAAAGATCATAACGTTCTGAATGTGAAATGCTACATCCACGAGAGAGAGGCTAAATGTATTTTATCTGCTTCGTTACACATCACTACGAAGACCGAATCTTATCAGTGGGAAGGAGGGTTTGCATTTTGGGTGTCCAACTTCATACGTTTTGGTCAATTCCATTCATTACTGAGCCGAAGATCTGTGACAAGCCAAACAGGTTGAAATTATCAAAAAAGACAATAGTTTATTAAATAACCAATGGATTAGGGATTAACGTTTTATTATATAATATTTTATTTAAATGTTTTGAATGATTCCTTAATAAGAGGGAAACATTTCTTTTAAATTCTTAGATGGTTTAACATTTAAGTATCTCCTTGATTAACCAATAATTTGTTAAAAATATTTTAGTGTTTTCAAAAAAAGAATTTATTAATCAGTATTACTTTCAAATGAAAAATAAAATATTTCTTTAAAAATAATTGAAATAATTCATTTATTTCAATATTACTTGCTTAAATACATAGTGTTTAATAATTTAAACATAATAACTAATTTTAAAGTGGATGGCTAAGTTTTTGATGAACAATTAGATTATTTCTTTATCAGGTTGAGAAAAATGCAAATTGTTCTTGTGTACGTGCTTAGAATTTCCTGTTGATTTATTCACTTATTTCTGATGAATGCGGGGTAGTAAAATGAAAGTGTTATTCTTGAGCAAATTCTTTTCATTGATGATATATAAAAATTTCCCAATTACCTTTTACGATTCATATTGAACATAGAAACATTGCCGTTGCCTTTACATAGTGTGAGCTTTATCCAAATGATTTATTTAGTTATTGAGCACTCGAGTAAATCTTCCGAATAATCACTGTGTAATAGAAAAACCATTCGATCGGAACATCGCTCAACATTAAATCGACCGAAAGAAATACCGGATTTATGGCATCTAAGTAAACTATTAATAGTAAATAAATGAAGTATAAAACTTAAATTACGAATAGTAAAATTCTTATATTCTACCTAAAATTATTTAAATGCATTATAAAAAATGTAAAATTTGGGAATATTATTAACCAATTTTTATATCTTTTAACCTAGTTTAAAAATATGATGTTTTATAATTCAATATTTAAATTGGTTAAAAGTGGTAAAGGAGTTTGTTAATTAAATCAATAAAATTTTTTGATATTTTAAACTTAAAAGTACATTTAAGGATGAAAGTTTTATTTAACAAATTTAGATTTCCCAGTATTCAAATTTCACCCTTTCAATTTTCTTTTTTTTATTTACAACTCACATAAAACATAAAGTTAACACGGATTCCAGAATAAAAAGCATACTTTTTGTGTATAATGATCTTTAAAAATTTAACTTCTTTCGAAGAAAATTGAACTAAACACAATTTTCTACCTAATCACTATATTATTATCACAAAAGATTTATCACGTTATGTGTAAATAATAATGGTCTAGTTTAATACCAGAAATTAATAATAGGAAATTTTATGTAATTAATATAAAAATCTCATGTTGACGTATTTTTTATATATTTTTGTATACTAATTTTAGGAGAAGGGATTTAAATAAATTTATAATTACAATATAACAAGTCATTATGATAATTTATATCATATTGTTAAATATAAAAATCATTATCTTTCAGAAAATAACAAGGATATGTTTGTAGTTCTTCTTTTCATGTTTGATTCATTCTTACTTGGCAGCAAAAATGTGTAATGATCCATTGTAGTAGAGCTTTGTTGCTAATTAAATGACAACGAATGTGCAGCTGGTTTTAAAAAGTGTATCTGAACGCAAATTATGTACATTTTTTAAATCTTAATATTTAGAAATATTTTTAATAATTGAATATTTCGCGCAAACATGAAAAAATTAAATCACTAAAATTGCAATGATACACATATTTGTACCGTTTTAGAAGCAATGGTTCAATTTTTTTTCCATGATGATTGTAAAATTTTACGACTTATAAAAATTATTACCAATAGATTGGATTTTAAATACAAATGAATTAAAAATTGCTATCTACATTTTAACCTCATTTTGTAAAATACTCCTATGAAAATCATATTGTAGACAATCGCCATTTAGTTGAATGGTTTCTTTTAAAAAATATAAGCGTCTTATTTGAGAAATTTATGTCATTTTGTAAATCAACCGTCAATTCTTGTTTCCCTTTAATGTTTAAAATTATTCATTAATAAATGAGAATTTAAGTTTTAAGCATTTGATTTAAAGTTTTCACATTATGTATGATAAATATGAATTATATTGCCTTTTATTTTTGTAAACAATTTTCATTTTTTATGAATTTAAAAACTTTAATTTTTTTCAGAATGTTTTTTATTTATATACTTTAGGAAACAGTTATACTAAAATCTATTTTTGGGTATTGATGTTTTTTACTAAATTATTCTCTTGAGATATCGTAACAAGTGAGAGTGCAGGTCTTAAAAAGTTCAAATGTGCAACTTGTATGAATTGTAATTATTAGATTTATAATTAAGTTTATCATTATGCTCATCCAAAAACAAAAACATAAAATTATTTCTATTTAGTCATAGCTTGAGTTTTAATAGTTGAGTCAGATGACTATCGAGGTGAATATCAGTTAATATTGAATATGCATATGCATTAGTCATTGCATATGCTTGCATATGCGTTTGTCAATATAAGTGATTAGGAATTTCTAGATTTTGCAGTCTACATATGAATATAATAAGTGTGAAGTAAACTATAATAACTAATAAACTGCAATTGAATTGATATTACGTATATATTTCTGCATAAATTACAAGAATGAATTTTTAAAAATATATAAAATATATTACACATTTTTAAAAATATATGCATTGATTTAGGACGAATATTAAAAAATATCTTTATTTCTCTTCACATTCATTACAAAAAAAAATTTAATTACATAAACTGGTTTCCAGATTTTGCAGTTAAATATGAACACTCTAGTTATTCTTATAAAAGATATTGCTTCAAAATTTCATAGAAATAGAAATTCAATTTCTTTTATAATTTGAATTGCTATTAAAATAAAACATTGTAACCTGCACATTATTTAGCATACATAGTTACAAATATAAATATATTTCTTTTTTGTCTTTTTTATACATTTATAAACATATTTCTTACAGTAATTTCAGATCATGTCTGCTTTTTTTCTTTAAAATACATTTTTTAAATTTAAAAGTGCTTTTCAGTTGATGTAGTTGAATTGAGATTCATTAATTACAGTATAATTATAAATTTTATTGAAAGATTGATTGAATGCAAATGTAGTAATGATGAATGTAAAATGGATTAGAGATTTTCAATATCAACTTTCAATCCAAAGATATATTTGAAGTATTTTGCACGTTAAATACAGTACAATAATATTTTTATAGGTATTTATGAATACATTAATAGACGACTTTAAAATTATTTGTTTCAATGATCACTCATTTTTTATTCAATTACAATACTAATTTATTTAGTTTCTTAATATTTAAGTTCGAATTTCTTGTAATAAATTTCAGCAGAATTTGATTAAACTATAAAATTCTGATGTTTAATTTTTGAAAACAATAGTTTATGTAACTATTTAAGCATATTTAAAAATATAATTACAAATATTAAAGCAAATATATAGATTTGAGAGAATTATAAAAATATTAATATGACAATTTACTAAATACATTATTCAGTAAGTAAGTTAATATATTATTTTTAAATGTTTCTCAGAAAGTAACCGGCTTTGATATATGTGTATAAGTAAATATTCTGTCTTCGTCTGTTGACTGTTGTACACTTTTTGTTTGTAAATGAGGTGAGATAATTCAAGATTTGCGTTTTACTGTAAATTTTGGATCCGATGATCCAAGCAGCAGTTTGTAGCTGAGCTCAAATTTTTTTTATGAGCTTTAGATAGTAACCATTTCGTTGCCAGCAAGGTATAAATCAATCTAAGACTTCAATATTTTAGTCAATTATAGATATTTCCTTCAAAATTAATTTAAGTATCCATTATCTTTTTCAGAATAATTTTCAAAATTGCCAAAAAGCAAAAACATTTTGAGACTATTCTCATATCGATTAAGTAATATATTTCGATCTTATGATCACAAAACAAAAAAATAACGATATTGTTTTGAAAATTATGGTACCGGGTTGATAATATAATTATGTTATTCAGAATATTTTTAATGTACTTTGAGGTTAAATGCGTATTTCCTGAAGTCATAATGTGTAAACGTGATGGAAAAAATTTTACCTTAAAAATAATGTTGAAACACATAAAATTTAAATAATTTTAAGCAATACTTCAAAAGTTTTTCATACATATTAGAAACATAAAATAAATTTAGCAAAATTTACAAATGCATTTTTATAATATTATATATATTGAAGGAATACTTTCATTATCTTTGTGAATACAAGAATTTCCATTTAAAAAAATAAATAATTCTCTAGAGATGTTAAGATTTATTGTAATTTTCAGATATTAAATTTTATTGTATGGAAAACGAAAAAGATAGCTTATCTTTTAAGAATTCTGAAAATCATAAGAGATAAAAGATACAATATTTCTTTTGAAGAAGTTTTTCTTTCATAGGATGAAAGTAATTTTATCCCCTAGAGAAATCCAAAATTCTCTGCGTAGTCAAAATGAAGCTGATTTTGCACTTGAGAAAGTTAATAAAGAAAGGCTACTATATCGATACGATATCAGAAAAAAAAAATTCCGCAAATTCTTGAAATTTAATATTTAATCTAAGGTGCTGTAGTAGGATCATGTTACGTAAATACCTGAAATTTTATCAAGGTTGAAAAAATAATCTAAGTAAAATATATGAGAATTTAATTTAAAAAAAGTGTTACACACCTGCAACAATTTGATTAAGATGTATTAGTTAAATTATGATAATTTTATGCATTTTCCCGGAAATATTTATTCAGGAGTTTCTTTTCGTAGAAAACTACATTGAATATCAATTATCAATTAAAGCAATTTCACTTAAATAACTTACTACGCAACTTTTCTTATAACGGTGAAAGAAGATATTTCCATGAAATGTGCAAAAACATATTTTAAAGCATTTAAAAGTCAAAATATTTCAATATACTTTTTTACGCCAATTTAATTAAAATAATGTATAGCTGAAATACCAATCATCTTCGCGCAGTGAGAGTAAATTCCTTTTGTAGTTTCAGTTTGGTTAACATATACATGCCAAATAATATCATTGCTTTTTAACAATTAGATCATTTTTAAGCAAGTATGATCATCTGTTTCACATTTTAACTCCTATTTTAACTTCGAGTTTTAAAGAGAACTGCAAACCGAGTAATTAGATATTTTTTGAAGAATGAAGTACAGACGTTAAATGGAAAACAACTCTTATATTCGTATTTGTACAGTCTAAATATCATAAAATGTGTTAAGATTTAGCAGTTTATAATAAAATTTAAATCAAAAGAAATCTTATAAATTTGGGTGACAATAATCAATAAAGATTTAAAACTTAATTGAGTATTTAAAGTTTAAAAACTCATATAAAATTTATTTACAAAATCCCATTCCACTAGGATATAATAAATGCTATTAAAATTTAGGCAATGAATGCGTAATAATTCAAAATCTCAAAATATGAGACATTTGAATTTATGTAAAAGTAATTATTTTAATAATAATTTTGCTATGAGAAATTGTAAGACAATAATTACTTATGAAAACTTAAATGTAGAATAAAAAATTGATGAAAAAAATTAGATAATATTGTTGAATTCATAAATATGGCAATTTCTGGGGCTTGAGCAGCTACCAGGCGCGTCGGCAGGTGGTGGATAACCGAACGTCCTGTAGAAATGACAGGATAGCCTTGAATATAGAATCAGAGGCCGTGAACCAGCTCCCGTAAACCCTGGTGTCATGCGACCCGTGCTTAGGGTTATTTGGCACCGCGGTAATGGTATCTTAACGGAGCCTCTAGTTGCCTGGCGAATTTCTAGAGTAATTTGTTTTGCCCAGTAACTCAGGCAATGCTGGGTGGACTGTCATATTACCTGAGCTTATTAACTGTTATTTTATGGCTGAAAAGACAATAATAATAACAAACCTTTCTGCATTTGCAGGTGAAACCTCTGAAGTAGACCTTGCTGAAGAAGACAAGGGAACCCAGAGGCAATCTAGTAAAGGGGCAGCAATGAATCCTTCACAGGAGGTAGAAATGACCTCCAAACTCATCTTCTTCTGGTGAAAGTCAGGAAGCTATCGTTAGCATGACTGACTCTCTGACCAGAATCAAGCTTAAAAAGTGACTTTCTGGTGCCCAGAAAAGGAAGCTGGTAAAGGAACGCAAAATCGCTGAGGGGACTTGGGTTGAAAAACCTAAGGCAACCAAAGGCTAGAAGCGTCCCGCCAACCGAATGAACCAAGAAAAGGCCGGAAAGGCTGCCAAGAGAGAAGAACCTTGGATATAATTACCTACAGGGTGGCTCTCACGGCGATCAAGATGGCTGTGCTCATAGAGGGTCATCCGGAAAAACGGCCAACAGAGGAACAGGCCCTCGACCTGGAACTCTTGTTTGTTGTGGTGAACTCGGTAATTTTCGAAGAATCCCGAGGAAACCCAGATTCGTTTTTCAAATAATTGAATGACAGAGATAAATTCAAAACAAAATACAATAAAACTTAATAATTTATTTTAGTAACTTATTTACAAGAGAAATTTACATTTACAATCGAAACATTCTTGATTAAACAATAGAGATTCTAAAATTACTATTTGTTTTATGACAATTACACATTAATATCATCACTGACTTTGACCAGACTCAAGAGGAACGAGAGATCAGACTCACCCCTTTTTGAAGTAACTGTTGGTCTCCCAACGTCAATGGCATTACCGGCTCAGGATCTCGCTTGGCTTGCTCCTTGCTCATGAGCTTTCCCTCTTTTCTCTCTTTCTCTGGTATCTCTCCTCAGACTCTATCGTTTCTATTCTGTTCGTCTATTTGGCGGACATCTGCAGCTCCATTCTGGAAATTCAAGGCAGGGTTCCTTCTGGAATGTGGGGCTTCGATCGTTGTTTTCCATTATGCTCAATGAGGACCCAGTCCTCATTTGTGGACTCCTTTTCTATGTCGGGCCTCTCTGGGACATCTGTGTGTCTTCTCTGTGTTTTGATGCAGTTTTTAACTCTTCATAATTTTCGGCTTAGCTCCACCTCTTTACACCATTGGTTTTCCAAAGTTCTGTAGTTCCTCCTATACTTCTATGGGATAGGTCAGAAATCTCTCCCCCTCATTCCCGACTGGTCAGATTTACAAATAATACATATCATAAAACAATATACTTTGCCAGCAATTTCCTCCAGATCACTCATCCCTTTTAGAAGGGAAAATTTATTCTTTTATTGCACATATTTCATTGTGCCAACTTTTATTACATCCTTTCCTTTATATTATTCCCGCTTAGTTTGAAAGGAAAAGAGGAAACTCTTAAATTTAAAGTGCAATAAAAATACACACACCTATTTTCTCAGGGTTTGGGTATGTCGTATTACACTACGACATTGTTAACCAAGAAAATAGGAAGGAATGAGAAGGGTTTTGCCCCAACCTTCCTATCCTGTAAACTTGAGAATGGGGCACTTATTGTCAACTGTGCAGATCTGGAGAGCTCAAAGTGGCTGGAAAAGAATGTCAGTGACATAAGACCCTGGCAAGAGCAAAAACTCTTGGTGGGTGAAGCAAGGAAACTTGTCAGAATCACCAAGATAATTGCGAAACTGCCGAAAATCTGTAGTAAACTGGAGCCTAAAGAGATCCTGAGAAAAATCGACGCACAGAACGGTGGCGTCACTCCATTGGAGTGGAACGTTCTTAACATTAAGAACGTACCCAACCGGGTGGACCTTCGTTCTTAGTGTGCCTGAACTAGGTGCTGCAACACTTGGTGTAAGGGGATATAAGTTTCATATTGGACTTAACCAAGTGCAGGATAAAGTACTTGACAAACCTGCTGCTGCTGATGGGGGTGAAGGTAGTTCAAGTCAACCTCCACCACAGTAGAACTAACCTCAGTAAGAAGTTTCTTGCTGGCCCTGGTTCAAGAACCCTATCTGGTTAGGGGAGAATCAGTGGCCTCAAAGGAACTAAAGGTAAGCTTATCTATTGTACCAATAGCAACCGTAGAACTTGTATACTCTTACATAAAAACATTGAGGTTTTACCCCTCTCAGAATTTATCCTTAGGGACTTGACAGCTGCGAAAGTCAGACTCCACATAGAGGGTAGGGACATTGTTTTTGGCTCAGTGTACCTGCCCTATGAAGAGAAGGCTCCACCTGACCATTCTCTGCATAAGCTCATGAACTTTTGCAGAGACAACAACTTACAGGTAGTCATAGGTCTAGACTGTAATGCTTACCATGTTGTCTGGGGAAGTATGGACACAAATAAAAGAGGTGAGTGCCTTTTAGAATTTATTCTAAACTACGGGTTAGATATTCTAAATGAGGGCAACGAACCAACTTTTATTACTTTCAATCAATCTTTAGTAATTGACATTACTATAGTGACAACGCTAATTTTTAAAAAATATCAAAAATTTGAAAGTAGATTGCAGACTTTCTGTGGCTTAGATCATCAAAACATACATTTTGAAATTCACTCTAATGTGTGTCTGGATTGCATATTTAGAGACCCAGTTAGGACGGACTGGAAGAAATTCCAGGAGGAATTGACTGAGTTGGTTAAGCTCGGGAACAGACATCTTAGAGACAACTACGATCTAGAAAATACAGCAGACCTTCTGCAAAGTAGTATTCTAGATTCTTATAATAACATTTGCTCTATTCGCACTAGAAGAGCTGAACTCCAATGTCCTTGGTGGAATGACTCTCTAGCAGCCGAAAGAGCAAATGTTAGAATACTTTTCAATAAAGCCAAGAAAAATGGTGAATGGGTGAACTATAAAACGGCCCTTACTAATTATAACAAACTTGTTAGGAAAAGCAAAATTAACTCCTGGAGATAGTTCTGTGCGGAGATAGATTCTATTTCTGAAGGAGCTAAACTCCAAAAATTCCTTAAAAGGGATGAACCTATTTTCATTGGCACCTTAAATGACGAGGAGGGTAATTTTGCTGCTTCCGGAAATGAAGTTATGGAAATTATGACCAAACCCTACTTTCAAGGAGCTAGAGATATTTATAGCAATGAAGGGGAGCACTGCATTTACTCTTTGCAAAGAGTCAATAGCGATCAATGGACCATCGCTAAAAATATCGTAAACTACAACATTGTTAAAAGGGCAATCTTTGCCTTTAAACCTCTAAAAAGCCCAGGGCCTGATGGAATTATGCCCATCATGATCCAGAAGGCAAAGAAGGTTGTCATATCAGTGCTAACTAGAATTTACAGAGCTAGCTTAGCACTGGGTTACATAACAAAGATATGGCAGAAGACTAAGATTGTTTTCATTCCTAAACCTGGCAAGGACACCTATGACCAGGCCAAGTCTTACAGACCAATCAGTCTTCATTCTTTCTGAAAATTATGGTGAAATTACACTCCAAACTTTCTATTCTCATGGTCCTCAGATGTGATCCCTCATAATTTGTCAGCTTATGAACAATAATATGTATCCAACATTCCATTATGAACTTTGAATATACTAAATATAAAATGAAATATAATCCTTATGTGTCTCAGTGGCACTTTAAATACTTCTTCGTAGCTTGTGAAAGTATGTATATGTACTTTGAACATATTTCCATGTCTAAGTTCTACAACTAAAGAAAGGGACAATGAAAATAAACCCACTTTTAAAAAAAGGAGCATTTGGAATGTTAGTTCAGAGATTTCCGTTAAAAAATCAACGCATTATTTAAATTACGAGTTGCCAGAGGAACCAATTGTAATGCTAACCTGAAGCAATTCTACATGTTTTGAAAATACACTGGCTTATGAAAGCCAAAAAAAATGGTGAATGGGTGAACTATAAAACGGCCCTTACTAATTATAACAAACTTGTTAGGAAAAGCAAAATTAACTCCTGGAGGTAGTTCTGTGAAGAGATAGATTCTATTTTTGAAGGAGCTAAAATCCAAAAATTCCTTTACCGACTCAGCGTCCGCGACGTATCTGTTACGTCGCAATAAACTGGTCGAAAAGCGGCCTGTGTCGGCATAGATACGTCGCAGAGTTTTCACCGAAAGCGGCCGCGACGTATATTTTCGCATAGTAGAAACCACTTATTTTTGCTTTCCCCCTAATCGGTGGTTTGATTGATCGGTCTTAATCACTCAAACCCTACACCTTGGAGACTTTTCTTTGAAAACTACAACTCAGCCTGGGTTTTACGCCAAATATCTAAAATACTGATTTTTTTTTCGCCAAGATTCAACTTTAAAATTTAATAGTCTATAAATTTGTTGCTTTAGAAATAAAATGCAAGTTTATACATTATTATTTTTAATTTTAGTTCCTAAGCTAGTTGAATTAGACGATTTTATTACACAAAAATTTTAAATCCATATGTCCTTTTAAATTAATAACGAGCTTGCCTTCTTTTCTAAGATCAATTTTAATAATTTTCCTGCTTATGCTAATTATTTCTTACATCTTAGTTAATTTAATTCAGTTTTTATTGTTTTTGACGGTATTTTTTATCGACTTGTTATGACTGAAATAAACTAATAAATTTCGTAAATGGAAATTATTTAATTTCCAGTGAAAGAGCTCATGGCTGTTATAGTCAAATCGATATGTCGTCCATAATAAATAACATCTTAAAAATTAATGACTAAAATTCATTTAATTTGCGCTTTTATTTTTGTGCATTAGGAAAAAATTTACTAATAAGTTTACGCTCTGAATATTGCTTTTTATTTTGTTATTACTATAATTTCTTTTTACATACACTTCAAATGTTGATAATAAAACTGAAGTATCATCTTAAGGCAATAGTATAACATGATTGTCTCATAAGTGTGAAGCCAAGAATGTTATACGTGTGTTATTTCTTTTTATTGAAAAATATATCAACACTATTTACTGTTGCACCATATAAAGTCATTATTTTAATATATCAATATTAAAAAGATACTATTTCTTAAAAATTTTACTATATTAGAAATTTTCTCGATTAAAAAATAAACTACAATATTTCTGATATTAGCATTGTTCTGCTGTGAAAATCATTTTATTCTACATATATTTTTTATTTGCATACATGTAATAATTTTTCTAGATGACGTAACGATAATATTTAATAAAATAAAATTCCTTACTAGAAATTTATTGCAGATTTAAAACAAAATAGATTTATGAGGAATATAAATAATCAAATTTTTAAACAGTAAACTATTCAGAAGCAAAATAATGGAGTTTTATATTTAAAGATGAGCTAAACTTTTTAATGCAGAAAATATTTTTAGCTCTTTTATTTTAGAAGGTGTGTGAAATGGAATGATCCTATCGAAATAGCGTATTAGTGAATCGAAATCATATGCTACAATCTAAGCAATTAAATTTTTAACCTACAGAAAATAATTATTTTATTACCAAATTTATTTTTAAAATAAGCAAATTATTAATACGTTAGTTTTACAAATAATTATATTTTAACGCGATCCATATTAGGTATAAAAGAATTTTTAAATATAATAATCTTAACCAGAGAATTTCTTGTTGTAAAATGTGGTTATATATTTACTTTACTCTTCTTATTTGAATTAAAAATTATTTTTTCTGGTTTATCTTTGAAGCATAAAATGGTATATTACATATACGATTGATTTTGTTATCTAAATTTAAAAATATAATAAACGCATTATATATATTTCAAATAAACTTTTTTAAACAAACTTCTTTTCTACAGATAATTATCTTTAAAATGATCCATATTAGATATAAAAGGAATTTTTGTATTATTTAAATTTAAAAATATAATAAATGCATTATATATTTAAAATAAACTTCTTTTTAAATAAACTTCTTTTCTACAGATAATTATCTTTAAAGAGATCCATATTAGATATAAAATGAATTTTTAAATTTAATAATCTTAACCAGAGAATTACTTGTTGTAAAATCGTGAAACAATTGCTTTACTCTTCTTATTTGAATTAAAAATTAATTTTCAAAATTTATCTTTTAAACATAAAATGGTATATTCCACTTACGAGTTATTGGGTCATTAAAATCATATTAATGAAAAATATAAATAAATTCATTTAAAATATAATTGAAATAAGTTTTAGTTAGGAATGACTGTAAAATAAGTGTCTAATCAGTAAAAGAAAGAATAAATGCACTAAGAAAATTTATATCTCTTAATCAAAATTCAAATTTTAAATTAAGATGCTATATTATCTACAAAATCTATTTAATTAAGAGACTATATAAAAATGTTATAATTTATAAATGTTTTTCATTCGCACAAACGCGTAATATTATGTTGCGAATGCAGCACCATTTTGTATAAAAATACTTTCTTATAAAGAAAGAAGAAAGAATTATTGGTATATTGTTATGTATTATTTTACGTGAATTGAAAAGTCAATAGAAAGCAATACAGTATTATCAATTTTCTTCATATAAATCTGGTGCTTTTGCTAAATTAAATAATATTCTTTTGTTTTTATTTTTAATTATATGTATTCATTTAATCTTTACTGTGAATAAATTTCATTAAGCCTTTCCGAATTTAATGATCAAGACAGTTGAATATTGAAGGCTAAAATTATTTTTTCTAAAATTTTTATAAGTATTCGACAATACTATTTCAAACGGATTCTTATATACGTGAGAGGAGTTTGTTTCCAGGAAGAAAACTATTCATGTGTGACTTCCTTTACGATTTAAGCATGTTTCCTGTTAGTCAGGGAAAGAATGAAAGGGGATGATGTTTACTCATGTAAATAAAACTTTCTGATTATTCTAAACAGATGAGAAATTGCTTTCTCGCCATGAGTCATTGCCACAAATTGATGATAATGTTCTACTTTTATAATAACTAAGAACTTACATAACAGAGCACATTACATTCAAAAGTATTTTTGGAAATTTACATCAATAAAAAGCATAAGTAAATCAATAAATTCTTTCCAGTTAGTTTTTGAAATTTAAAAATTCAAATCAAAAATCTAATGAATCAAATCCTAAAAACAAAGCATAAAAAAGATTTTAAAATTATATTGTATATAGTTTCCTATTTAAAGAAAAGATAATTTTTTTATAAAAAATAAAACTGGAATATTTTTTATGCATGACAATAAAACAAGTCTCTAATCAATTAAAAAAAGAAAAATTTGCAAAGAATCTTAACAATTCTCAATTATAGATAAAGTCTCTTTAATTAGGAAACTTTATAAAGTAGAAGTATATGATAATTATATAAAGATTTTGCAATTTGTAATACAATAAAATATTACCAATGCAAGAACTTTTCATGATATATTTTTAAAATGGAATAATAATAGCCTCTTTGCATTTTATTATATATTATATTATGTAAAATTAAATATAAGTCAATAGAAACTCGTTATAAATTTATAAGTTTCTTTCGTACAGTAATTTTGCCAAATTAATTTGTAAAGATTCTTTTGTTTTTATTTATAATTATACATAAAGTTCAGTTCATAAACGCTAGATTAATATTTAAAAAATAACTCGAGTAATGCACTTGTGAAACCAAATATTCCATTTATATTGAAATAAATTAAATGTAACAGTTTAAGCTTCTTATTAGTACATGCACTGATATATATTTCAATTCAGATTGACAAATGAAGTTAATTTTCATGTATTGTTACAAGTGATATTTTATCTTGTTCAGTTACGAGTAGAAAAAATTAATTTAGCAAATAAATTTGGGCTTTAACGCTTTTAAATAAAACTACAAAATTTATTTATGAAAAAAGAGCATAAGTAATATATATTTTTAGTTCTGCTAAAAAAATTAAGTAAATTAATAATTTTAATATATTTCTAATTCATTTAGACTGTTGAATTATAGAAACGTATAAATAATCTAAATCAGCCTTGCTATGTGTGCTGAAAGTATTATAATATTGAAAGGGTTTGAAAAATATTTATTTACTTGCATTAAATAATTATAAAATTTCTACTTCTGTAACTTTTAAAATGGAATAAATGAGACTTCATAACGTTGCTTGAAGTACATTGCTAACTTTTTTTATCGTTCAATGATATCAATTGTTCGCCTTCATGTTACATATCCTCTGAGCTTGCTCTTTTACTACCAACTCTTCTATTAGTATAAATTACTAAATAGCAGTATATATATTTCAAATCACTATGAGGTCTATCAAAGTGCTTAACTCCAAGAATTGAGAAAAATGTATTTCCAGATGAAAGTAAATATATAATAAGGACAGCACACAATAATCTCTCTTCCTCTTTCAAATATTTTAAAGTGCTTAGGAAAAAGGAAGAGGTGCTTAGGAAAAGCTTTCGAAAAAAAGGTTGTCACATATACTGAAAAAATTTATTTAAATTCTTTTGAGTTTCGAATTCATTTTCTATTTCACCAGATTGCTTCATAATAATAGAATATTATTTTGAGTTAATGAGAATAAGTATATTGAATACTTAACAAATAATGTGTTTTAGGCAATTTATTTTTCGTCCATCACTTGGAATTATTTTCGATTAAAATACAACTTTAATTTAATACATATCTTGTTAAAAATATCTAAATTATGTTTTTTTAATATGAAAGAAAAAAAATTGTAAAAGTAATAAATGATTTTATAATATTGCTTTAGAATGTAAATATATAAGAAATATCATAATTAAGAAAGTACACAATCAGCAAATATAATGTGTTAAAATTTCTTATACAGAACAATGTTAATGCAAGTTTATCTACATGTATTTTGCATTAAATAGTTTTATTTCATATACATTAATACAGAAATGAAAATTAATCCTTTTTTTGTAAATATTTAATTTTTTTGGGATAAAAAACATTTCCAAATATTTAAATATAAAGTGAGAGTAATGTTTCAGATATAGTATAAACCAAGAACATTACACACATTTATTCACAATGTTATGGAAATTTTCTAATGTTATGTTTAATTATTTAAACTCAAAACATTTATGGATGAATAAATTAAAAAGCTTTAATTAATGTTTTTGAAAATAACATTATAAAAATTGAAAAATAATTAAGCCTTTTATTTTCATATAAACACCACACTAATTACTACATAGATGTATTCATATAAAGTAAAAATTAGTTTGTGTTAAGAAAAATATAATGTGAGAAAATGTATTTTTGCTAACATTATTTTATCTTACTGTAATAAAAATTTGAAAAGCTTCTGTGTCTCATTCAAAAAGAGAAATTTCCATTTTACAGAAAATAATAATTATACAAGAAAATGTGGCAAGCAACTTTCTTAATTAAACTGCGTAAGAAATCTAAAACATCATAATTTGTGGATACCGTTTTTCTTTAAATTTCATATTATTTACCAAGTCAACCTAAAAACACTGATGAATATCTTCAATCATTTTCAACTATACAAAAAACAGTTATTTATTAATAATTTTTGCTTTTTAAGTTTTATACAAAAAAAAGATATGCGTTTTCGTTTTAACGACTTTTATTGGGATGTACAATTCTTTCTGGCAAATACATACAACCCTAGATAGGGTAGTTAGTAGTAAGTGACATCCCCTCCCTCTAAATTGAGCGATGTGACAGTTTTCAGGGGGTAGGAAATGTTCCCAATTAGAATGGGAAACAGTCGACGATTTTTGTATAGTTTAGGAAAGGGGCAGTGGAACGATTTTCGCAGATTCTTGAAATTTTCTGAGCCGCTGAGTCGGTTAAAAGGGATGAACCTATTTTGATTGGCACCTTAAAGGATGAGGAGAGTAATTTTGCTGCTTCCGGGAAATGAAATTATGGAAATTATGACCAAACCCTACTTTCCAGGAGCTAGAGATTTTTATAGCAACGAAGGGGAGCACTGCATTTGCTCTTTGCAAAGAGTCAATAGCAATCAATGGACCATCGCTAAAAATATCGTAAACTACAACATTGTTAAATGGGCAATCTTTGCCTTTAAACCTCTAAAAAGCCCATGGCCTGATGGAATTATGCCCATCATGATCCAGAAGGCAGAGAAGGTTGTCATATCAGTGCTAACTAGAATTTACAGAGCTAGCTTAGCACTGGGTTACATAACAAAGATATGTCAGAAGACTAAGATTGTTTTCATTCCTAAACCTTGCAAGGACACCTATGACCAGGCCAAGTCTTACAGACCAATCAGTCTTCATTCTTTCTGAAAATTATGGTGAAAATCATTGATCGGCACATTAGAGATTACTTGGGTAGTAATAGTCCCTTGCATGCTCTTCAATTTGCCTATCAACCCAGCAAATTTACTGAAACCGCTCTACATCAGCTAGTTTCCAAGATTGAAACCACTCTGGATCAAAAAGAAATTGCCTTGGCAACTTTCCTCGACATCCATGGTGCCTTTAATAACACTTCCCATCCTTCCATCCTCAATGCACTTAGAGGGGCAGGGATTAATCAGACCCTGTGTACTTGTATTGAGGCCTTGATTTCGGATAGATGTATTCAAATGAACATCTTCGGTTAATCATTTGAAAAAAAGACTACTAGAGGTTGTCCTCAAGGAGGTGTTCTCTCACCATTACTTTGGAACCTAGTTGTAAATAGCCTTATAAAATATCTAAATGATAGGAGCTATTATACGCAAGGATATTCTGATGACATTGTCATCCTTATCCTTGGCAAAGATTTCGACATAACTTGTCATCTCATGCAGGATGCTCTAAGTTATGTAGGTCAATGGTGCATTTATAGGGACCTGATGTTTAATCCTCAGAAAACCTACCTTGTACCTTTTACACGCAAAAAGAAAAGGAAGAGTTTTTTCATACCAAGACTTTTTGATGTTGAAATCAATGTGGCTTCAGAGGTGAAGTATCTGGGCATTTATTTAGACCACTAACTCACCTGGAATAAGCACATTGAGAATAAAATTATACGAGCAAATAAACGTCTTATGATTTTTAGGTGAATGCTTGGTCAAAACAGGGGTTTACATCCAAAACTGATGTTATGGATGTACACAGCTATTGTCAGGCCCATTCTCACATATGCCTATGGGATCTGGTGGCGTAAGGTGGAACAGAAGACTGTGACTGACAGACTTGGAGGTCTACAAAGACTGGCCTGTCTCTGCATCACAGGAAGCAATGTCCACCACGCCAACCAGAGCATTGGAAGTTATATTGTATATGACTCTCTTAGACATCTTACTGTGCAGCACTGCCAGAATGACTGCATACAGAATGAAGCTACAAAACCAATGGTACAAACAACCTGTTGTCAAAGGGCACAGAGATATTACCAGAAAAATTCAAAATCCTACTTTCCCGATGCCCTCGGACATCATGGAAAAATCATACATGTTTGATAGGATATTTGAAATAGTTTTTCCAACTAAAGACGAATGGGACAACAACATGTTTGAAACTAAAACAGGAGATCTAACCTGGTACACAGATGGATCACTGAAAAACAGCCTCTCAGGACTGGGAGTATGTGGCGTGTCACCAAGAACCAGCCTGTCTGTAAGCCTTGGGCGATACGCTACGGTCTTCCACGCAGAAGTTTTGGCCCATATCCGCTGTCTGCGACTAAATATGAGGAAGGGCTACCACGGTAAACGAATTCTCATTTTTAGTGACAGTCAAGCTGCTTCAAAAGTGCATAATTCTTTCGAAATCAAATCTAAAATGATTTTGGAATGTAGAAACCTTCTTACAGAACTGGCAACTAGAAACAAGGTGATCCTTGTATGGGTGCCAGGGCACAAAGGTATCGAAGTTAATGAAAGGGCTGATGAGCTTGCTAAACAAGGATCGTCTTTTCTTCCCATTGGTGCAGAACCTTTTTGTGGGTTCAATTTGAAGACCGCTAAAACCAATGTTCCTAGATGGGAAAAACGGAAGATGTATGAAGCTTGGAATAACACTCCTGGTTAAACTCATGCTAAAAGTATGATCTGTGGATCATCAGCAAGGATTGCCTCTGAAATTCTTAGATGCTCTTGGCAGAAGATACATTTAATCGTAGGCTTCATATCTGGGCACTACTATTTCAGAAAACACTTCCATAAAATGGGACTGTTTCAGCAAGACCCTATCTGCAGGAAATGTCATACGCAAGAGGAAACGGCCAAGCATATCATTAACGAATGCGCGGCTCTTCGCCTCCCTAGATTAACTTCTGTAGGCATTATCCAAACTAGAGAGTTACACCTAGACTCCATTAAAGGGTTATCGGACTTTATTAATAACCTGGTGGGTGATCCGAGTATCTGGAACTAGGAAACATTGGGTTTGGAGTTAATGATACAAAATGCTGATAAAAGCAGAGGTGACAATGACATACAAACCCAACCTTAAGAAGAAGAAGAAGATAGGGCACACAATTCACAGTTAATATTAATCATAATAACATGTATACGAACCTAATAAATATTAATGATAATAAATATAATTTAAAATGTTGATTATATATAATACAAATGAAATATTAGCTAATTAACTTAAGTTATTTAGATTTTAATGACATTAATTTGTATCTTTAGACGGAAAATTTTAAATTTTAACCACACAATGAATTATAGTAATGGCACACAATTTAAAATATTTTATAATATGTATGACAGAAAAATAATTTTCTGTATTTCATGTAATTGTATAAATATACATGAGAATATTTTCCTAGATATGTTGTCAAGGATGGGAAAAAATTTAGCTTTTATTCCAGATTTACTTACCATTCATAAATTGTCCGAGTGTTTCAGTATAATTTGAAATTTTATTTAATTAATTTTGATTAAAATTTTTAATTACAAGTACATCAAATATGATGCGCAGTGTATACAATATACAAAAACTGAAATTTAATGTCTCGAATATTAAAAAAATATATATAATTTATGCGGTGTATTTTAATGTACTTGCTTCTTAATGAACAATAATTTTAATTCAAACATTAAGTAAAAATAAAAGCATTTAAAACACGAATAAAAGGAAAATTCAGTAACATAGTAAAATTTATAAAAATAAAAAAAAGAATGGAAAATATTAGAGGGCATATAACAAAAACGAGAAAAGAATAGTTTAAATTAAATGTATGAAATAAAGAGTTTTCGGAAAAAAATTGATGAATAAAACCATCGTTAAGTCTATTAATGGAAATTCCAACGTTTTCAACCCAAAATGTTTTTGAAGTTCAATCATTAATTTTGAAGTATTTTTCAAAAGACAAAGAAAATAGGTTTCCAACAAATAAATTTAAAATTTGAGTGTGTGCTTAACTTATAAAATCTAAATGGTTACTTTAAATCTTTATCACTATTAGTACGGTATGCATGCTCAAATTATGATACTTATAAATTAATTCTGAAAATTTCATGAATTTATTCTTTAAAAAATCTTAACAAATTTGGTTTCAGTTCTTTATTTAGTGTGGTCCATTTTTGCAAATATTTTTAATACGTATCACACTTGATTTATATTATAATTTTTATTGAATAATTAGTTCATAAGGCCTTGTTTTATTTTCAGTGCTAGAATATTTTACTCAATGACTTTATATATATATATATATATATATATGTATATATACATATATATATGCATATATATATATATATATATATATATATATATATATATATATATATATATATATATATATATATATATATATGTATATATATATATATATCTATATACATATAAATATCTATATATATATATATATATATATATATATATATATATATATATATATATATATATATATATATATATATATATATATATATATATATATATATATATATATGTATATATATATATACATATACATATACATATACATATACATACGTATAGTTATCTATCTTTAAGTCATAGTTGTCACTAGAAGACACACGTACTGCAAATGAAATTGGATTATGTATCATTTTCGACATCTTAGTGATGAGTAATTAATTTCTGTCAGATTGTATACCTTACTATAAATTATCAGAGCTATCATATTCAAGTTAATTACAGATAAGGCTGTTGACATTACATACTGAACATATATATTACACTGAAAGGAGAGAATTCTATTATGAAATTCGTTTGATGTCTCTTCATGTAAATTAAAAATTGGAAATAAAATGAATGATTATCTTTAGATTCTCAAACATGATGCATCTAATTAAGATGGTTGAAAGTTTAAATTATTAAATTGTATATTTTCAATCAAAAGAGTGTAAAATAACTTAATATCCTTTGACAATGTATTCAAATATTTTCAATAAGTAAATTCTAAATATTATTATCATATCCTTGACAAACGAATTTTTGTAACAAGTAAGGATTCATTAATATTGATGCCTTAAAATATTTGAAAAATATTTCCATAATATGTGAAAATTTTTTATGTAATTTCATTAAGTAACAAAAAATTATTAATACCCTGTTCAACTTTTTATTTTTTGAATTTATTGCTTAAAGGAACGGAAATAAATAAGCATTTTTATAATACATCTATTAATTCTCTTTTCATAAATGTACGTATGTATAAAAATATGCAAATTAAAATAATTTAGTATAAGTATTGTGCCAAGCAAATAAAGTTTGCTTGAATTTTTGATATCTAAGACTGTTAGTAATAGATACCATTTTATTTGTGTCAGCGGATAAATCATACCAAAATACAATTTTGTAACATAAAAAAAATGTAGATTAAATGAAATTTAAATTCAGAAGTAAAATTAAAATTAATATTTCTTATGAATTGTTTAAAATGTTCCATTATTGAATAAAATAACTTTAAAGATGAACTTTTACATATTTCCTCAGATATAAATATTTTTTAGTTTTACTATAACTTATTTTTACAATCTTTTTAGCTTACATTTTATTAATAATAAACAAAATCTTTTTATTGTTGATGTTCCTTCAAATAAATAATTAAAGTATTATATCAAAGATTTTAAACATTACGTAACGAATATTAAAAGAATGTACACTACATACTTATTTTCACTTTGTTATCATTAAAAACTGTATTTCTGTGAGATCGACACTGTAAAATTATTGATTTTTCTTAAATGTTATTTTATATTTCCATGCACAAACAATGTTTCGATGAAATAAGTAACCCTTCATGAAGCTCATGTTTGGGAAAAACATCATCACTCTTTATTTAGCGGTTGAACGTGACCAAGTTTAAAACGTAATAACATTTTTCTATCTTTCAATAAGTGAGGCTTGCGGTTTGAAAGCAAAGTGAGATGATTGCTGAAAACAACATTAGATATTTTTAGAATGAAAAGTATTTTTGACGCTGTTAAGTTAGAGAACATCTTCAACTTCTACGAATGCATTTATTTATTTATATTATTATTGTTTTGATTCGTGCTTGATTTGTGTAAGAAAATTTGGGAAAATGGAAAGTCCATCACGATAACGTAAAAGAAGTAACTGAAATTTACTTAATAAATAAAAATATCGTTGATGTCATTAAGAAAAGAATATTTTTGAAACTATTACTTTAATCTGTGATTTTAATTTTATCTACAAATGAAAAATTACAAAAGTTTTTATGATAAATATTTGATACTGAAGCACGTTTTCAACTAATTTTATTGATTAAGAGAATTAAAAATGATGTTTTCAATATGCATACAATTTAAAATAGTTATTTAAAAATGCAATTGTTTGATAAAATAATTTTATTATTAAATTTTATAGCATATTTTTTATTTTTTTTACAGCATAATCAGTTTCCTTAGATTTTATTATTCTTATTTAGGAATAAATGTGATATCTCTTATATTGACAATATAACAGTGTATCCGAAATACATTTAAAAATAAAAATAATGAATTGATAATTCGACTTGAATGAATTTACTTATCGCAAACTATAGTTAAAATAATCTATGTACATGTTTCAGAAAATTCACTGTAACATTGTGAGAATGAATTGAGATTACTTACAGACGCCGTAAAACTTGACTGCTTCAATCTAAAATAGATAAAAAATTATTTATCGTTTACATATTTTAAGATTAATCTTAGAATAATATTCCATCAACAAAAGCCAATTAAGTTTTTCATACTTTGTAACAATACGTATGTAACAGATTTTTCCATCTCTTAAACTTGATTTATTGCTATAACTATAATTCATAATCACTTTTTTACAGTAAGATAGACAATTTAGTTAGCTTTCTTTATATTTTATAATAAGATCTTCTATTGATTTTAATAAATTTTTTTGCTTTTATTTTTATTAAAAATTTAACATTAGCTCACAATAATTAACTAGTAAATATTCATCACACAAAAGCCGCTTACTTTATTGAAATAATTAAAATATTTCTGCTTTTTTTTAGTAAAATTTGTAATATAATTCTTTTTGAAAGTATAATTCTACAGCGCGTAATTAATTTTCAATAAATAATAATTTAAAATTTTTTATTGACATGTGTACAGGATTTTATACTTGTATCTCCAATTAATGAAAATAATGCTTTTTTTTCTACATTTTCACTGCATTAAAAAATTTTACAGAAAACAAACTTTCTTAATTACCCATAGATTTTAATAGAAAATAATGAGTTCGTTACAGTGTGTTGTTGGCATATTTAACGATATCCTTAAAAGTTACTTTAAATGAAAGCTCAATTTATTGCTGTATTGCAAATGCATTTTTATACAAATCTAATTTGATTTACAACCAGAATAGCACATTAAAATATGTATTATATTAATTTGTAAATTTCACAGTGATTTTTTTACTATAAACACCTGTCTTAAAAAGTATTTAAGATGCACAGAAATTTATATACAAATAAATTGCTTTATCTAATTTTTATTGATATTGTAAAAATGATGTAAAACAAATCCACGGAATCTTCGAGTTAGAATGCATGTATAAAATTGCAAATATATAGATAAGCAGCTATAGAAAAAGCTTACACATTTCGTAATTTAATGCATTGAGAAAAAGTCCCGAATAAAATTATTTTATGAATCAATTAATTATTTTTAAACAATAATTATTCTCATTTTAGACATTAGCATTTTAGAAACAAATTAAGAAATAAATAAAATTAGGGATATTTTTACTATATAAAGCTTTTATAAAAATAATCAACAAAAATATTAAATTTCTACATACAAATGCAAATTCATTTTTCCTTTTTAACAAAGGCAATCACAATAAGAAAATCAAATTAGAAATAAAAAGGAAATACTATTATAAAATTTCGGCTTAGTTAGACACAGGAAAATTTATTTTTCTTCTTTTTATTTTATTTTAAAATGTATGTTTCTTCTTTGTCCCTTGATTTTACTGTCTTTATTTCAATGTGTCATAATATTTTACAATATAAAGTATATGATTAATCATATTGCGTAGTGAAAAAATAAGTTGCAATTTATTTAAAAATAAAATTTGATGTTTTAAAACTCTGAAGTGTTTTTCACAATTATTAGCTATTTCATAATATATAGTTTCAAGTTTTTGCTTTTAACAGAAAAACGTTTACCTACTTTGAAATAGCGCACAAGCACTTATAAATAAATTTATTATATTTTCGTTGCTATATTTGAATCATGTTATCTTATATATATTATATATTGTTGTTGCTTACTTATCTCAGGCTGTCTAGCTAGGCTAGACAACCCTCATAAAACCAAAAATATCTAAAATGTCTAAAAAATGTAATGGATCTCGAAGGACATCGTCCATTTTAAAATTTAGGTAAATTATAATATATCCAGGGCAGGCCATATTGACGGAACACCAAGGATAGTCTAGAAATGTCCTTTGCCCCTGCTGAAATGTGATTTCTCTCGTGTGCCCAAGCGGAATTGTCAGTTTGATAAGATCTTGGTCTAAGATGGAAGGTCTCAACCGTTCTTTTGGCGAAGTACCATGGATGGTTGGAAGGAATTTTCATAAACTTCTTGAATTCAGTTTTTGCCAGGGAAGAAATCTCTCTAGATGTGAGCTCTCCTCATGGGTTTACTCCCTCCTTTGACGCCGATCTTTAATCCGCTCTTTAATTCCCCCTGTGAAGGGATCCATTGAAAATGCACTGTGTGTTCGGATGACAGTCTCTCAAGAAGATTGAGTATGTCCAGGCTAGTTTGATCTCCAACAGTTCTCCAACTTAAAAGATGCTGGAATGAAGCACGACTGTCAGTCAATATCCAGATGTCCCTTAATTGATCCTCCACCTCTACTGCATACTGTGAACCTCTTCTAATGGCTATTAGCTCTCATCTAAACACGGAACAATTATCTGAGTTTCTTATTTTAAATTCTAGTTCTCCGGAGACTGTGTTTAAGTACACTCCACTGCCCTGATTATATATATATACATTAATGTATAGGTAAACAATAGAATAATATTAAAAATGAGTCATCAATTAACTTATTTATAGAGTCTTAAAAGCAATCTTACTCATATACAGTAGCCTTTATATCGACAGAATAATCAAGGAAAGGAAATATCTGTGTATATTTTACTGAGAAGTTTTTGAATGTGTGTGTATCCGCACAATAACTTCCACAGATATAAGCCTCATCGTATCGCAAATATAAGCAAAATACTTTAAGGGAAATATTTCTTCCCAATACATACCACAATACTCATGTTCAACTTACCGTTGAAACCTCATGTATCAATAGTTCTTTATCAAAATCATGTATGAATTATTTTTGGACTCTACGAGTGGTGCAGAAACGTGAGTAAATTGTCGAAGCAGATAGGAAAACGGCTGAAGCAGTGGATCAATGATCTGCCGGTTGTCTAAACAAGGCTCTCAGTGCTTGAAAGACCAAATGCCCATCTTCGTGAGTTTAATTAATTTTCATGCTTCAACTCTCATCATTCCGGATTGTATGGTCTCCACCAGTCTGCTGCTTTCATACTGTTGCGTTTCCATTGGTCATGAGCTACTTTGAATCTCCCGCAATGAAGAGGTAATAGGAAAATTCTCTAGAAGAGAGCAAAAAATGTTCTCATCCATGAGCACGAATAATACTCCAGTATTCCGATTCTCTAAATAGTTGAAATTATCTCACATTTCTCTAAACATTGCAAGTTTGTATCACCGAACAATGGATACTAATACTAAATCATATACAATCAAAGTTGTTATCCATAGATGATTCACATTTCCTTTACAGATTTACTATCCATATAGTTTTAAAACTTTTTTACAGTGCACTGGACTTATATGCATGGTTAAGGCTTTGTTGTCTTAATCATTTGAATGACTTAAAAAAGTATAAAATATTTTTAATGTTTTCCTTTCTTTTCATAACTTAAATGAATACATTTTCCAGTTGCATAGTAAAAGCAAACATTAGCACATAACGAGACTACGTTATCGTAAGGAAAAATAGCATTTTGTAGTATTTTTCAACATCAAAATTTACTTCTGTAAATTAAAAATTTATTAATATGCTATAGGTTTATTACTTTAAAACCTGAAGACAAATAACAAGGCAGATATAGCAGTATAGTGATGCTTACATTTTTCTATGAAAGGACTAGCTTAGAAGATAGCTGGCTGTTTGCGTTTTCCATTCAGAAAGAAGATTCAATTGTTGCTAGAGAAAAATCTGGATGTTTTCTAAATATTTCTGAAATCTGAAATGTGTTTTATTATTTTAGGTTCAGTTTTGCTTTCATGTTTTTCTTCAAACCAACTAAGAATGGAAAATACTTTAGACAATCTGAGGGTAAGTTTTGTCCAGCATAATGTTTTCAAATAAACTATTTTTTTTATGAGTGAATGGAAATATATGTTTCAAACATTTTATTACCGGAAGTAAAAATAATTTCTCTGAGGTAGAATATGAAATCCCCTACAAAAAATACATTTGCATCACACAAAAGTACCTTTGCGTATTTGTTGAAACATTGTTTTGAATATTTGAAACCTGATCAAGCAAAAAATGTAAATTTTTATTTCTATTAGTTTTACATTGAATGAATATTAAATTCACATTTGATTTGTGTTTTGTAGAAAGGACGGTGTCATTTTCTAATAGGATAATACAAAACTATTCAACATGAGCCTAGAAAAAAATAACGAATTGTGTTTAGAGGAATTTTTTAAATCTATCTTATTACTCTGGCATTGCATCATCGAATTTTCATTTTTTAGAAAGGTGAACAAAAAACGGGAAAATTCGAATAGTTCATGTCATCTCTAGATTCTTTGTTTGACAAACTAATTTTTCTTTTATCACAGACATTAACACATTGGATGACAAAAGGGAGTTTGTTTATTCTGTTGATGAAAAATAAAAATATTTTAATTATTTTCATCCTCCTCATATAATGCAAAAATTTAACGTATCTATTTGGTTTCCTTACTAAAAATTGGAATTCAATAATTATAAATTTCTTTATTTTATTACGCCTTAAATATGTATACTTAAATGTAACTTTTTGGATACTTTATACCAATACAGCTCAATAATACGGTAATTTTAACACTAATCATTTCTAGTTAATTGATGTATGTTATTTGTTTAAATGTTAAAAGAGTAATTTCCAATTTTGAGAAAAACTTATTAATCATTTTAAACGTGATGCACTAAATATAGAAATATGATAATTTTTAAAAAAAAAATAAATAAACGGTTATGTAAATCAAAAATTTCTAAAACATTTAAAAAATTTCTATTTTTATTTAAAAAAATATAATTGATTCAGTATTATAGTTAAATATGTTTTTTATGAATTTAACAGTAATATATAAACAGCATTTTTAAGTTTATTTTTTGTATTCATACTTTTTAATTGTGAACATGTTATATTTTTTACAAGCATAGTAATTTTCATTGAATTTAGTATATACTAAAATTATATTGGAAAAAAGATATTATTAAAATATTATTTTTAAGAAACATTATTTCAAAACAATGTTAATGTAACAGTAAAATATATAAATGGCAAATATACTATTCGCATATAATTTAAACATATTTCAGAAAAGAACACAAATTAATATCAAATTTTGAAACAGACTTTTATAAGGTATATTATATGGCGTTTGAAGTTTTGAATTTCAAGCGTTAGTGAAAGTATGAATATATTTCAATTTATTCTTACTTTCATATATTTTTGAAATAATAATAAACGTAGTTGTGATCAATCGAAGTGTTTTAAAAATAATATTTGTGATATAAATTATTTTTTAAAAATCTTGGTCAGCTATATATTTTATATATAAGTATTTCAAGCAGTTTTTCAAACTAACATTTTTCATAAGCTCTGGTTGTATATTATCACTGCTTTTTTATCAATATTCTCTAAAGTTGTTGTCTAAAACGGTGTTTTGAGTAAGATGTCTTTTCTTGAATAGAAAATATTAATATGCCTCATTTCCTTGATAATTTTAACACAAGATCATTAATATTGAAATCATATCAAAAGTTATTAATGGTCAATATAATGTATGATAAAATAATCTTTCTTAATAATATACTGATTAAGCATTTAAGAGTATTTTTCAATTGAAAAGCCTAAGCATTTCAGAAAAAGATTGTAGATATTCAAAAGAAACAAAAGTAAGAGAAGGGGTACGCCAGGTTTATAAACCAAAGAAAAAAGTCATTGATAAGAAATACTTTATTTTCCACTGATATAAAATACACATTTGTCACCAGAACAGACATTTTATCAATAATAAAAAAAGTAATCTTGAATTGTTACATTGAGTAAAGTTTAAAATATAATTGAAATTTGCTTACAAAGAATAAAAAGTACCATGCTAAAATGTTGTTTGTTTTCTTTACTTGGGAATATTTTAGAAATATTGTGCAATATCCTCAATTACTATAGGTTAGAATTAAAATTCTTATACTATAAATGCATTCAATTCACCTTGTTGTCATATATAAATTAACTATGTTGTTAGATATGAAGGTTACAATATTAATCTATTAAAAACTCTTTCATGAAATAGAGCAAAATTTAGTGAAAAAAAAAAAGATTTCATATTTAAAAATAATTTTTAATTTAGTAAGTTATAAATTTTTAAGAAATAATTTTAATTTTTTAAGAAATATCTATAGAAAACAAAAAGTATTTTAATTTTACTTAACCCACTTAACAATTAAAATTAAATCAGTAATTACATTATCAAATGTAGATTTCCTCATCATTCACCAAATTGTTAACTGCTTGGCGTCTATACCCGGTACATCACTGATAGGCTGCAAACAGTCTGAGTCTGTCCCTATCTTGTAGTGGCCACCGCCGGCCTCTTCAATCGGCCACTTAAGAAGCTTAGGGTTTTTTAATGGGGAGAGGATTTTTCCTCCTTGTTCACTCTCTGCCATACCTGCTCCCTTTCTTACTGTCTAGGTAGCTCCAGTGGCTCAGTAGCTTCACGCCGCTTCCCGTAAGCTCAGCAAAGTGAAGCATCATTTGCCGCGGGCAGTGGTTGGGAGGGTGACCACGGTGTACTCTCCTTCACTGGGTTGCTGGAACTCAGTAGGTTGGGGACGTGTCTACGTTAATCTGTGACGTCCAAAGTCCTTCCGCTGGTGTGGCGTGGATGTGGAGAGGAGGGTGCCAGCTCAGGTGTGGCCTCGTCACCTGCCCGTGGTTCAAAATGACGAGGCACCTTAATTAGAGCAAAGACGTACTTTCACCTTCTTGGTGCTCTGTTCCAAACGAAAGACGCACCCTATTGACTTAATTCGCACTGCCAACGGCATAGCGAGCTTGGCTTGTCCAAGTGTCATAAGTAACAACAACAACAACAACACTGTCTAGGTGCCCCTTGGAGTCAGCTATGGGTTGCGCAGAATAAAATCTAAGGGGAACTTGCGCATCGGGGCCTTTGCTGTAGGCCTAGGTGTAGGACTGAAGTACGCTTTCCTACACCAGGGGATGAGTAACAACATCCTCATTCACTTTGCTTAATTTTCTGTTTTCTTATAAACATGTTAATTTCTCATAACTATTCATTTTTTAAATTTTCTATAAATATTATTTTCCTATAAACTATTCACTTTGTATGTGTTAAAGCAATTTATTGTACTAAATCCAAACTTTTGATAATAAAATGCCTTCTAATTTAGATGACAATACATAGTATTTGTGAATGTGGTAATTTTTCAGCATTGTAATCTGTCCTAATGACAAAAGTGACTTATAAAAATTGTATTTTATCATCTGATATTACAGTTATCATTTGCTACTAATAAATGTTTCAATTCCAACTAATACATTTTCTCCACGTACTGTGTCTTGATGCCTCAAGTGAAAGGACATTAAAGCTTGTTTAATTCTTTAGTTGAATATTATTGGCAGAAAACATAAATGTTATAAGTAAGAATATATAAATAACTTCCTTTTATTTTCTACCTTCGACTATTTATTTATAATGTTGTTTAAAAAAGTATATATGATGAAAGCAGCTTATCTTTAAGGAGGGAAAGAATTAACTGAAAAATCAAATAAAAGAGCATAAATTTTCATTTTTAGAAAATTAATAATCATTTTAATTGGCATACCTGTGACAAGTACTGTATGCCATAAGCGGCTTTTAGCTAAATGAAATAATAAATGGATAAAAATTGTTTATTTTTATATTTCGGAAAGAAATCAGCAAATCTAGATGAAAATAGCATGTTTACTATAAAAATTTCTAATACTGTGGACAGAAAGATATACTTTTGAAACTTTTTTCTTTAAATAATCTTTTTACAAATACTATTAATTCTTTTTATGAAAAAATAATTTTATATTTTTTTGTAAGAATTTTAAAGTAATAGTGTTTTTTCTAAAATGTTTCTGTGATATAGTTATTTTTAAAGTTTAAATTTTTACTGAAAATATAAATTAACTTAAATTAGTTTAATGACACACAAATAAATATTATGTCATATTTTGAAATTTTTTCTCTTTATTTCTCAATAAAAATTAATTTTATGTCTGTCACGTTAATTCAGATTCCACACTAGTAGTATTCATATTCTAACATATATAACATATATCTAAGATATGTAATATTAGAACATGATATTTGAAATTAAGTTCCTTAAATTAGTAAATATATATATTTTTTAAATATTATCAATTCTTTGGAATACTTAAATGAAAAATTCCAGTAAAATCTACGTAATTACTTTTACAACTAAATTGTAAAAACTATGAAAAAAGATTAAAAAAACTTTGATTCATGTAAAATTTTGAAATCTTAACATTAATTAACCAAATTATTATTTCAATAAGTAATTATTAGTAAAAGTTATTAATAAGTTAATAAAGATTTACGATATAAAATTAATATTAAATTTTATAATAATAAAAATTAGGGAACCATGTAAGTAATATTAAAGATTGGCTCAATTATTAGATGTAGCAACCAAAGATAATAATCAAATTAAAAACTTACTTTAAGAAATTTGTTAAAAACAATTAATTTAATGTATTTTTAATTTAATAATGAGAAATAATTACAACTATTATTTTCATCATAAATCTGGATAGACATTTTTTGTCCTATTATGAAATTATGAGACAAATATGTGTTTTTTTTCAATGGAAATGTTGTCAAACGTAGCCCTTTTAATATTGTATTTTATGTTAATTATTCCTATTCGACAATAAATTTGGAAAATAACTGTCCGACAAAAATTTTCGTATCATAAACTTTTAATTTACGATGCATACGAAATTAAATTGAAGCCAACTAACAATTTATTTCATATAAAGTTGCAGATATGTATCTCAGTACACTTGCATTCTTCTTCTTGCGCATTTATTTAGATCTTAAATTAATACCGAAGAAACACGGATTCAGTTTTTGGAAGAGACAGCTTGAGAGGAAACATGCTAAAGCGGTTAGCTGATATCTCTTGGAACTGAATTCAAGATTCTTTGTGTGCAGCCCATAATTTTTACATCTAATTTGGAATGTCGGTTGAATATAGAGAAGTGATTTTTATAATAGCTTTAGATTCTCTTAGAAACATGCTTAAGTTAAGCAACACTGCGTACAGCTCTTACGTACTAATCGCTAGTGGTGATAAATAAACTTCTGTAGTTTGCAGTGGAATTTCAGGCAGCGTACAGCTGTTGCATTTAATTACAAGTTATGCCAAATCATTCATTATAGTTATAATGGAACTCCAGATTTAGGAAACTTGAGTGAATAGAGTCAAAGCAGTACATATATATATATATATATATATATATATATATATATATATATATATATATATATATATATATATATATATATATATAAAACCTTGTTGAAAAGATCCTAAGAAGAAAAGACTTACTAAATTCAGATGAGAAATTTTCCTTTCAACTGTTTTAGATGCTTATGACACGATGTTTCAGAAATCAACCTCCACAAGTTTTCTCAAAGAAATTTAACCCAGTTATGAACCAAGTGGCGTTGGAAAGCCAGCTTCATCTTATTTGGAATGTTGGTCGACAATTTTCTATATAGGTTGTTTTAAAAAGATCTGCTCTTGCTACTATTGATTGCAGATGCCCTCTTGACAAATGGCTCCAAGTGTGGGTTGATGACTCAACAGAATATGCTGTTGAAACACTGATACTGAAATCTATTCAAATTCTTTCAGTATCAGTTATTTTATTTGAAAGTACTGAGATAATTTATGTGATGAGATAGGGGTAATATCATAGGCGAAAGATAAATCGGAAAAATGTCCTTAACCCAATAGTGTTTCTAGTCTATTCTGAACTGCTAATTCAAAATAAAAATTTAGTAAATTAGTAGAGCTTCCTTGTATAGTGATGCAGATGTAGTTAAGTGATAGAGTACTATGCTCAACAAAAATAACCGAGCTTCCAGTTCCCTACCTCGGTTTATTGGAGTTGTTGGCTTTCGTATGCTTTCTGGATATGATTATTGGGAGACAGATTTACATCTTATTTGGATCAAGTATTCAACTTATTGCTGTTTGTAATAACAGGCAGATATCAATAATGACCAATTTAAACACTGCTATATTGTTTTAAAGTTTCTTGAAAGCAACCAATTTTATTTCTTTTTATCCGTCACCAACACTTTATTGGACTTTTCGTTAACTAACTGCTCAATTTTAAATCTCTTATTAAGTATCACATATTAATAAATTATTAATATGTGATAATTACAATATATTCAAAAAATAATATCTAAACAATCATCAAATTATATAAAAAAAATTCTTCAAAATTATGGTATGTTTGGATGCTTTGTGGGAAAATAGTTCACATAGATTATCTTAGATAGAAATATTATTTCTTTCACAAATGTCGATACATGTTTTACTCCATCGCGAAACTATGAGGTGATAAATGATTTATTCAATGCGAATGCTGCTTAAATGTAACACTTTTAACATACTGTGTTTATTTATTTCTATTCGACAATGAAGTTTAAAAATACTTGTCTATTAAGTATTTCGTATTATATACCCTGAATTTATGATATGCCTGAAAATAAAAAGAATCCAAGTAACAAGTTATTTTCTATAGATTATAAAATGACTTTAGAGTGATAAGCATTTGGACTAATGTGCTAGAATATATTAATTGAGTTAATTTAAATTTAAGTATTGCTTTATTATAGAAAATTTAAGAAAGATAAAAGTTGAGTTTATACTTCTCATTATCTCTCTCTCTCTCTCTCTCTCTATATATATATATATATATATATATATATATATATATATACAGGTGTCAATAAGATTCGCTATGCTTGAAAGAAAAATCTATGATCTGTTTTCTATCTATGTTTTTCCATTCTAAAAAATACCCAAAAAATATAAACTTCATACATTTGTACATACTATTAAAACTTTATTTGTGTTTCTGCCAAATATTTGGATGCTTTATATTGCTGCGTGTAAAGTAAGCCATAAATGATCTTAGGATTTTATTAACTGCAGACTTAATGAATAAACATATTAAAAATGGATCATCATTCAGTCTCAACTGCGACAGAGCCACTTGAACTGCAATAGCAAGACTCAAAAGCGGCCACACAAAAAGTCTCTCTTTTTTAGAGGGGAGGAAGACCTACTCATTATGCTCAAAATGCCGAGCCCAACAGGCCTCCCCTGAACATGTTCTTGACTGCATGGGGCTCACCAAGAAGGACCTTTATTCTCTCTCCTTTTTTGTTTCAGATTGTCTTCGGGTCAGTGGTCTTATGGAACTTGTCTGACTTCACCAGACAAAAGGAGGATAAGCCACAACAACAACAATATATTAATGATTTTTGAAGAAAGTTAATGCAGTATTCAACTGTACAATTTAAAATCTTATGAACAATCTTAAAATATTTAAGTATCAATTTAAAATCTTAATTTAACAGCTTTCTGTGCATATGTATTTCATTGGTCTTGATGTAATATTTTTTCCTGATTAACGGGATAAACTACAAATTTTACAGCAACACTAAGGGAAAATCCTGTCATGCTACATGAAATTTCATTCCAAAATGCTGAATAGGAATAAGGATGCTTAAAATATAAGTGGATATTCTAATTAGGTTTTTTTACCCAAACTAAATTTATAAAGCAAAGTGCGTATATTTTCATTGAAACTTTCAGCATATTTCGGAAATTCAAAACATTCCCTGAAAACAAGGATATTGAACTAATAAGGATAATCTCAATCTTTTCTCAGTTGTTATTCTTCAAGTTTTTCCCATTCAGATTGCGCATCACTGCATTTTTCTGAAGATTTCATTTAGATATTAACTGAAAATAGGTATAGTCTTTCTTAAATATTCCTTAGTAAATTTATTTTTATCTGATAAATTTAATATCATTTTACAAATATTACTTAAATCTAGTATTTCTACGTAGAAACAAAGGAGAAATTCGCTTCTCTATCATTTTTTGTTATTAGCTTTAAAAAGTAAAACGACATAATTTCACAGTGGATTTTTCCCAAGAGAAATATATATCGGACAGATTTCGTTTTTGGAAATTTTATTATCATTTTAATTCTTTTCAATTATTGATTTAAAGGTTAATATTCTACCTCATGAAAATTACTTTCGTCTCTTAAAGCTATCGAGAGATTAAATGATTAATTTTTGTAATCGATGATTAAAAATAAAAATTTTTTCTTTCATCATATTATTAAAATTGAAGAAGAGAAATATTTACAAGATACATTTTCTTTCATTAAAAGGAATCTTATTGGGAACATTATAATTTAATTCTTTACTAAACTGTTTTATGTATCTAACATGCATTTTCTTTAATTACTGCTTATATACATTGTTTCTATTTTAATATTAATAACTGATTAGTATCAAAAATAAGCGAATTCTTTCTTAAACATCCCTACACTAATTTTTTTATCTGATAATTTTGTTTGCATTTAAAAAATAATATTTCTACAAAGAAATAATGAATAAAATTCTTTCTCTATCATTTTTATTGTCTTTAAAAAGCAAATCTTTAACATATTTTCATGGTGGATTATTCTCAAGGGAAATAATTATATATCAGGAATATTTCCTTTTTGCAAACTTAATTATCACTTCAATTATTTTTAGTTATTGAATTAAAAATAAATACTATCTATAAAAATTCACTTTCATATTTTAAAATTGTCAAAATATTATGTAATCGATAATTAACGTTAATACATATGTAATCTATTATTAACGTTTATACATTTTTTTCATCGTTTTTCACAAAAATTGACGCAAAGAAATATTTTCACTTTTATATAAGGCACTTTTTCTTTTATAGATAAGAATCTTATCGTGAACATTATAATTTGATTCGTTTTTAAACATTTTCATACATATAATGTGCATTTTTTCTCTCGTTTTAATCTTAATACCTTATTTGCATTCAGTTATTATTAATAATTAATTGATTAACTGATATTTAAATAAAGTTTTCAAAATAATATAACTGTCCAAAAGAACAGATTTTATCTGTAAAAAATGACATTGATTATGGTATGTTAAAAAAGTACACTTTCATTAATTAGGAACTCTTGCAAATGAATAACAATGTGCTGAATATATTTGTTCATTAATTTGTACAAATAATTCCGCAGACTTACATAAAAAAATAAAATTTTATTTGTAATTATTTCATTGGATTCATTATTAATTTTCCTGTTTCGAAAAACAGTTGGGACATTAACAGAAAATAGTTAAATAATTGAATTTTTTTTAATAAATTTTCAATCTAAAAGGATTATAATTTATTGAAGTATTACTCTAAACATTGAAGCTTAATATTTTTTTGGAATAGAAGCATCTTAAAAATACAAAATTATTGTACATCTTTATGTATTTTCGCTCGAATCATTCTTTGTATTAATATTATTCTTTTTCAATAAAATCCACTTAACCTGCTAAATGAATGCAAATATTCATAAATATTAACTTCACATACATTCATAAATTTTGTATAATTGATGCTTTTTTAAAAACATTTGATGCATCGGAATTTTAAATTTACATCAAGAACGAAAACAATGAGCATTTTTCTTAGTAGAACACTGAGATCGAAGTACTTGGTTATCATCTTTTCATGGTGAAATATCGCTCTTTTAATTCTAAAATATCATTTATTTGATGCTTTAATTTTTTCCATACGTGAAGAGTAATGCTAGCTAGGTATCCTTTAAGGATATTTGATAACATAAAACATTATTGCTAGAAATGATATTCGTAAATACATAATTTGAAGAATAAGAAACTGCTATCTGTGTGTGTGTGTGTGTATGAAGTTGCATTACATATTCAAATGGTAATATTTTTATAAAATATCATCAATATTAGAGTGACACACCTTATAAATCTAAAATGCTATGACTAAGTAATTTGTAAGTGCATGCAACTTACGAAAATTAAAATACTAAATCGTCTTAACGTGCTTAAATAGAGGAAAACAATATCAAATATGAGTGAAAATCTTATCCAAATTATTGAAAATTTTCCATGTCATAAGACTTTATAATTCTGTAAAGGGTTAAAGGATAACTATTTAATATAAGATTTACTTTACTCGTAATAGAGAATAATCGAATGATAAATAAGCACAGAAGATTAAAATACAATTAAATTTTCATAAAATATTTACTAAAATATTCAGGATTAAAATTAAATTTTAACTACCATCCACAACTAAGGAAAATTTTTATATTTTACTTATGTTCAAAATAAAATGTTTTCCAATCTTTGAAAAACTTGTACTAAACATCTTTGTAAAAATTATTAAAAAGTTTGCTCAAATTATATTATAAAAAATTTCTTTCATTAATCACTTTTCATGCTTTGATTTTCAGTTTAATGTTGTGATAATCTTTTTGTTCTCTAGAAGAACAATTTGAATTATGACAAACATATTAAGCTTAATCTTAGTATATTGTTTTTTATTAACATTTCTTTTCAATAATCCATAAGATTTCAAGAGGAAGCAGTCTAATTCAAAACAAATTGACAAAATACCTAAATTCAAAATACATGGACACACTAAAGTTACTCGAGATAACAATGTCAATTAACCAAACTATTATTTGATTTTATAAAGTAACTAAAACGAGTATGCCGTTACATAAACTTACTTATATATCCTTAAATAGATTCTTGCTTAAATCATATATATTGATTGAGCACTTTAATGCAAAATATTGTATATATTATTAATTCTAAGTAGGTGAAAATCTTAACTATAAATCTTAGACGTTATTTTAAATTTTAACTACATATTTCTGATTGGAATAGATAATATCAGGATAAAATATTTGTGAAATTAATTCGAAAAGTTAGATTAAAAAGGAAACAGCTATTAAAATAAATAGTAGCGGTATTCATTAACTCTTATGATTAACCTGAATAAATAATTTTTACAGAAACTTTAAGGAAACTATTGAACTACTAAACTAAGAAGCTCTTTAGAACTTTAACTCATACTGTTAGGTGGTCACAAATGTACCCACCAAAACGAGTAATTATATTCCATTTAGAAGTTCATGTAAATCAATTGAACTTCTACTGTAAAATAAAAAAAGGATTTAGAATTTCATTTACGTTTCCGAAACTCTACTTATGAATGGTGAAATATTTCTTAAGAAAATATATTCACTTTGTATTGTTTTAAATTAATTTTAGAGTTTTTCTTTTCTCTACATCTAAATAATATAAATTATAATTTAAAATTTTTGAACATTTCAATTAGGTATTGAATATTATTAATGAACAATTTCTTACTTAAATGTTCCAAATACTAATTCGTATTTAAAGATTATGTAAATATACTTTGACAGTTATGTTTGAAGTAAATTGTTTTACGTATAAATTAGAAAGTAATATTGTATGTATTGTAAAAAATTATATGGAAATTAATACAAAATAAATCTGACAAAATAATCTACTAAAGGAATGTTTAATAAAGATTAAAAATTCTTTTTCATTACGAAATTCTGTAAAACAATTTCTAGCTTAAGATAAGATTAAAACTATTCTCATCAGTTTAGATGTCTATTTATTACACAATCACACAAAAAGTGGATGTCATTCTAGTGATTCATGATGTTCCCAGGGAAGGAAATATTTAAGGTCAGTTCTTATTAAAAATTAAAAATAATTATTAGAAAAACATGAATTTATAGACAGGGAATTGTGATTAAAAATAACTTAATTGAATTTTATTTTGTTGCAGGCTTTTTATTACTTTACACACAATAAAAGTAGTCAGTTTTACAAATTTTCAAGAAATTCCATCTTAGTATCTATCAAGTATTTATTTTGAACAATCTAAAGAATTTATATTTATTACTTAATAGTAGCAAATCTTATTACACATTTTTCTCTTATAATAAATTTATTTTGGGAAATTTAAGGTGAAAAAAATGAAAGATTGATTAGCTAATGTTTGTAATTGTTTTACATATTTTTTGATTCATTTTTGACAAATGCTCATTAAAATACAAAAATATTAAAACAAATTATTTTCAGAAAATAATATTTTATTAAAAAGACATTATAGAATATTAATTTAAGGCTATAAAGGCAAATCAGGCAAACATTTCTTGTAACATTATAAATATTGTGTTATTTCCATCGCAGTCATTTCTTATTCAAAAGACTAATCCAAGCATTACGCTTATGATGGCAACGATGCAGAATATCGAATTGAACATCTACAGGAAAAATATTTTCAAATGGAAGTATGCATTTTCTTGATATACTTATATTACAAATAAATTATATGGTGGTGGTGGTGGGTCTAATCCCCATCTGGTCTAGTGGAACTTGTCCAGATGCATGAGATCATAGGCAGCCAAAGAGTCCAAAAGTAGATGTGGACTTTTCACAGCCTCTTCACGAGAAAACCCCAAGCACTTCAAGATGTATTGCGGGCAAAACGGTGTATAATCGCACTTGGGGCATGTTGGGTATTTTCTTTCACCGTCCTCAAAGATCATACAATTCAAGTGGCCAGTAGAAAGTTGAGACAGTGTCGTCTGATGTACTCTGGAGCCCTTAAATGTTGTGGCGGCTCCAGGATGTCTTTGGAAGTACCAAGGATGAGCAGGATGGTCACCCCAGGTTTTAGAAGTAAGTTGTCAAAGATCATACACTTCAAGTGGCCAGTAGAAAGTCGAGACAGTGTCGTCTGATGTACTCTGGAGCCCTTAAATGTTGTGGCGGCTCCAGGATGTCTTTGGAAGTACCAAGGGTGAGCAGGAGGGTTACCCCAGGTTTTAGAAGTAAGTTGTCAAAGATCATACACTTCAAGTGGCCAGTAGAAAGTCGAGACAGTGTCGTCTGATGTACTCTGGAGCCCTTAAATGTTGTGGCGGCTCCAGGATGTCTTTGGAAGTACCAAGGATGAGCAGGAGGGTCACCCCAGGTTTTAGAAGTAAGTTGTCAAAGATCATACACTTCAAGTGGCCAGTAGAAAGTCGAGACAGTGTCGTCTGATGTACTCTGGAGCCCTTAAATGTTGTGGCGGCTCCAGGATGTCTTTGGAAGTACCAAGGGTGAGCAGGAGGGTCAGCCCAGGTTTTAGAAGTAAGTTTTTTAATAATGGAAGAGATCTCTGATGGTTCCCCTATAAATTACATAATGAGGTATAATTGATATTCTGACAAATTTGAAAAGAAAATATTCAAATGTACAATCAGAGTAATCATGCAATTCGGATCATTCTAGCTAGGTGAATAGCATTTAAAAATAAATTATTTAAATGTGGTCTTTTTAATGTTTTTAAAATCATTTAAATAAAATTTAAGTTTTGTTTATTTAACTAAAATTATTTAAATGAGGTATTGTTTATTGCTCCATTGATGTTATAACTGAGAAATAAACAATATCAGAAAAAACGAATGAATTTTTATAGTATATTTAGCTTTCAGAACAATCACTGTCAATGTTATGTACCGACACAAAACGTTTTCTATTATTCTTCCTGATTTAAACATTAAACGATTCCTTTTCAAATTAAATATGTCTATACATATTCTAACTGTCTTAACCTGTCTATAAATTTTTTCAAAATAAGTGTGTCTTTATTTAAAATAAATTTCTCTATTTATAATCAGGTTAATTCACGAATACTAATTATCCAAAATAATTTATTTAATTGATAGAACTGACAACATTAGATGGGTAAAAAGTGAAAAGAATATTTCTTCATTTAGAAACAGTGAATAAATTTTTTTAGTTTGTTTCAAAATTCTTTTTATCAATATATTACTTATTCCTTAAAATTTGCATGCAGTTTTTGTATGGTAAGCTATAATAGTTTTCTGTTTAAGCATATTAATAAAATTTACAAAATTTAGATGTGAATATATATTTTTTAAAAAAATGAATAAAGAAAAGTTTAAAATTAAAATTTTAAGAATATCTTTAAAAAGTTTTAATATTTGTTTAAGACTATTCATATGTTAACTATTCTTTTAAAAACAGCTTCACAAAAATGTTTGGACACTAATTTGTGTATAGTAGAATTTGATAGTGATTTCTTATGAAAAGTTTTGAAAAGCTATGAACTTATTATAATGATAATATAAAAAATAGCTTATTTTTATTAAAATTGCTTAATTTTAATTTAATTAATTTATATAAAAAGTAACAAAATCATATACCGAAGAAATCAAAGATTGTAGCAAATTATGTATGAATTTATTTCATTTTAAGAAAATTACAATTTTACAAAATTCTTTCATATTTTCTTCTATTGAAAAAGGTTTTACTGAAAATATTTGAAAATGTTATTTTATACCTTTTTTAATGTTTACATATCAGTGTGTTGAAAATTTAATTGATGCCGCTGGTTGACTTTAAATTCATGGAATTCTCAACGCATTAACTATTTCTATTTGGCAATACATAATATTTCTTTTAGAAATAATTTGATTGTTTAAGTCAGCTCTTTTGAATCCACATACTCAAATATATACGTACAAGTGATTTTATTCAATTCTTCTTCTTTTTTTATGCAATTTATTGTTCTTGTTAATGCAATATAATAATTTCTTTTATTATTCAGTTTCTAAACTGTTAACTAAGGTCAGTAACACTATGAAAACATTGGTATGATAAATTATTTTTAAGAAATCTTAAAAATATCATATATAGTATAACAGCATACTTAGTATTCTTTACATAGTATGTAGTTATGTATATATACATAGTATTATTCATTTACGTTTTTTCATAATCACTAAACGACGCTATCAGTTTTTGAAATTGATTTAATTTGCCATTCAATTGAATTGTTTGTCTATTTTGGATTGTTGCCAATTATTCTCGCTGACATGTCAGATTGGCGCGAATAATTGTCTTGTGCAAAATATCTTGTTTGCTTGGAAATGTTGAAAATCGTTTCATAATAATTTTACAGCATTAAATTTTCTAATGCCCATTAAAATATTATTTTTAATTTTAAATGAAGTTTGCTATTTTTTGAAATTTAAATTTGAACATCAATTACAAGTATTTTGAAAAAAATTAAAAGTTTTAGAAGAATATTCACTATAAATTTTTGATTATTTTTAGTCGTATAAGAGTAAAAATATAACAATATAATAGGAAAATGTCTTTTATACAAAAAGACAAACATGTATCTGAATAAGTTTGGAAATTTTTATAGTTATTGTGAAGGTATAAGAGATATATTTAGCATTTCACAAATTAATATCAACTGCATTATATAGCACCTACTAATATCAAGTAAAAAGAATCGCAAAATACGATAGCCTTAGATAAGATAATATTTTCTATTCTAAATTGCATTCTATGTATTTTATGAATCCAATAACATTCAGTGTATGCTTTTTATTAGTATATGAAAAGAAATACTAAAGAAATAATGTGATAAAAATAGTTTTCTTTTCACTGAAATATTTATACGATAAAATAAAAGGTCTTCCTGTAATAAAAAATAGTGATCTCTTATTATTGATGCTGTTTTACAATGATATACTCCAGTATTTTTCTAATTCCTTGTTTTGCTGACGAGTGTAAAAGTTTGAGAGAGAGTAACTTATATTCCTCATAGACAGCGATTGTTATGGGATCATTAAAAGTCCAAGTTCTGATTCAGTTAATAAATTTGAATCGGAAAAAAAATAAATGTAGTTCAAAGACTATTTAAAAATGAGTAATGTATTTTCACCATGCATTTTCAGTATGATGAGCAAGTTTCTGGATATTTAGAAGCAAAGTATGGTAAAAAAAAGTATCTGTATATACTTGAGTTAAGAATTTTCTGAACTAAAAAATGATGAAAATTGAAAGAATAATGATGAGTTCAGTTTGGGTACTGCAAATCAATCACTATGATCAATTATTTTGAAACACCGAATGGTAGAGAGCTATAGTCATGAAAATGTCTTCAACTGATAACAGGTATTTTCGTTAGATCTTACTTATTATTATTATTATAAATACGGTATGTAAGGACGGATTTTTTTCCATAAATAAATCTTTCATAATGTACTGGAAACTGAAATGTTATAAACGTAAATAATTATAAATGAAAAATGTATGACTGAGTTACAATTACTGAGTTATTAAATACAGAAAATTGCAGAGAAACTAATTCATCGATACATTATAGATGTTCACTTTCGCTTATAGAATATAAAAATAGGTTGTAAGTCAGTGATGGAGAATCTATGATCCGTGGGTCAGATACTGACCCACGCAAGCTTTATAAGTGACCCAAAATTGGTAGGCAACCATTTGTTTGTATGTGCAGTTTTATTAAAATTTTCTAATTTATGGAGATAATTTATATTCTATTTGTGTCTTTTCAAGCTTTGCATTGACGCAAAAGCACAGTAGTTTAACTCATATTGCTTTGTTGAAAGTTAAATTGAGCAACCAAAGTTCCTTCTCTAAATGATGCTACATCAAACTAACTGATCCAGTCAGTGAAAGTACAAATACCAAAAATTTCGGCCCAGATGTATAAATCCAGAAACAAAATCTGTGTTTGGTTGTTTTTTAGCGGATTTCCTTATGCATCTTGCAACCTGGTTTTAATTACATCATAGATATGGGGACCTGTACCAATTATGCAGGCAATTCTATTTTAACAACCCTACTACTTACATCATCGCCAATGTCACAATACGTCATCTTGCTAACATTTCTTCCTCACCAAAAAACTTTAAAATTTGGCATCCTTTATTATATGGCATCTATGCCAAAATTTCTTATCCTTCATTGTTCAGAAATTTTGATCTATGGAAATAATGCATAATACCTATGTATATAGGTAAGTTATTACAATATTCAACAAATATTTTAGATAATTTTTAACACATGATAAATATTTCTTTTTCTGACAGAAGTAGGATTTTTTAAATTTTCTAAATATTAAAAGCTCTGAGAATTACGAAAATGCTTCCTTCCAACATTTTCTGTTTTGAACATAGAAAGGTAAAATACAAATTTCTTAACTATAATTTATATCCTTTCCATTGAAAAGGTGTAAAGTTTAAACGCATGGTTTTGTGTGTTTCATTGAAGTTGTAGTCAATCTTTTTCCTAGTTTCATGAAGGCATTTTTATGTCTTCTACATTGACTAAACACGTCGTGAAAATTTCTTGAGTAACATTTACTTTAAAAAATTACTTTACATTGGAAACAAAAACCGGATAAATTCTTCATCTCATGAGATTAACTTTGAATTTTGTGTTAAAGCGATGCTAGCTACATTTATGGCTCTGTAATGCCGCCTGTTAAAGGCCATCGAATTTAATCCCATTCGTTTTATGTTTAGGATATATTTCCCGTATCTCTCTCTCAAAATATTTCAGAAAAAGCTTTTAAAATTACTCTTGATAGTTCTTGGAGCGTATGATACAGCTCACAAAGTTTAAGTGCGGAAGTTAAAGTACTTTAATTCTTATATACTCTTTAAAACAAAAATAAATATATATCATAAGAGAGGGAAGAAATAATTTGTATGCGTATACCCAATGCTATTTTATTTCTAATTACATATAGTTTTCACACTTAACTGGTCATATATCTCTTTTATGGCACAAAGTTCTGAAATTGACGTTAAAATTTTAAAATAATTTGTGAAAATCATTTAATTTTTAAGTATTTTTCCTAACGTGCTTAAATGTAAAAAAAAGTTTACATAATTAAGATATTTATGTCAAAGAAATTCTAATTTATATAATCTGCTTTTGAACAATTTCAGAAAAACATTAAATTTTTGAGTAATTATAGACAAATATATTGCAAAATGTAAGTTTATTTTATTATTTTAAGTTAGTTAATGTTATTAATAACGACATTTGAAATTGACAAATGCAAACAATCTATATTCAACATTTATAACAAAAACAATGCCATTCATTTTGTCTAGTGGTCAGATTGCCTGACGGCGGTAGGGAAGGTCCTGGGTTTGAATCCCGGATCGGGAAAGAATTTGCTTTCTCTTTCTCTGTTATGTCTTTGTTCTTTCTTTGTATGATTGGTTGTGAAGGTTGCCTACCCAAGAAGCAGGTACCTATGGCTTGTGTGTATTGAGGAAGTCAGATTCTACACCAAATTATGGTTCAGTTGGAAAAGTGGAGCAGCACACCCCATATTACCATCCTAGCTGGTACAAGACAACAACATAGCAAAATCAATGAAATAAATTCTAAATTAAGGATTGATTTGCTGAAACCACGAATTGATTAACGTTCGTTAATCCCTCGATATTGTTACTTTGGAACAATTTAAAAATTTTAATAATCATATCTTTAATAAACAGTTTTAAATTTTTGTTGAGAAGAATTATTAAAAATGTATGTGCACTACGAGTTGTTTTAACATTATAAAATTAGCATTATAACTTTGAAGAAGCATAAGAGCAGAAATATCAATATAATGTGTAGATTGAGAGAGCAAAATAAATTATATACCAGTGTAGACCTGCAAAAATGTCTGTAATTTTTTATTTATTGTAACATTATATAGCACACACCAAATCAATTTCTATAAAACAAATAACAGATTGATCAGCTAATACAAACCCCAGTAAAGACTGATTTTAAATTATTTTTATGCGTGAATGGCTGTTTTTCAGAAATGAATTATTTCAGAAGAACTCATAGATATAAAACACTCAAAAAATCAGTTTATAGCATAAAGTATTAGTAGAATTTTTATTGGCGGATATTACACGCATTGATATACCTATTAATGCTCAGTTTCAAAGGATTACTTTAATTTGGAAAAAAAAATCTGATGTCATTATTATTTTTGCCTCACTATTGTTTTCAATTAAAATCGAAGGTATACTTCTGTGGACTAATACATGATTTTTCAAAAAGCATCTTCGTTTTATCGTAACATTATTTATTTGAAATAATAAACTAAGTCACGCATTTTAAAATCCAGTCAGAAAAATGATGATGAAATTAGTAAGATTCTCATCAGTTGCTTATCGTGTAGTTCCATTTTTAAGGATTTATTGACTTTCTTGAATCTTGTGTGCAATAAATTGTTATGTGTTATTTCCAACGGTATTAAAAAACAAAAAATATTCACTATTAATGCCTTTAGAATTAACATACTTTTTCTTGAAAATATTTTAAATGCTTGCATAAATTCACTTAAATGTGCTCAGAAAATAAGATTCATTATTTAATTATAAAAACAGTGACGCACAACAGTATTTTGTATAAAATATTTCATATATATTCATCTTAAGATCTACCGTTGAACAGAATATGAAGAACAAAAATGTTTGATAAAATATAAAATGTTTTAGCATTTTATGCATGGGATGCATTTTAAAAGTAAGAATAACATAAAAAGGAAACAACTATTTTAATGAATTTTTAAAATTTAAAAAAATGATTTATTTTGATAAAATTTAGAAAATCTTTGTTAATATAAAATAAAAATTTTAAAAAATTCAGTTCAAGACTAAATTTTATTTGAAATTGAGCTTAATTTTTTAATTTACTTTTAAAGATTATTGAACTTATATTATTTTGATATTTGAAGTAAATATAAAGTTAATATAAATAAATTTAAATGTTTCATTTTAATATGGTGTTCTATGGCAAAACATATATTTATATGAAATTAAAGTGTGTTTCACTCTTTCAATTAAAAAAATAATAATTACTTTTCATAGATGTCAAATTACTATATTACTGATTTCTATATTCATTGCTTGACATAAACTTTAAATTCATTTGCTTAAAAAATGCTATACATAAGATCAAATTGTCCTTTTTTAATCATTTATTTGATTCTAAAAATAATTTTTTATAAACTTTACAATATAATAAGTGGAAAAGAATAAATTAAAATAATATCCTAATTCTTATGAAAATCGTTTTGAAGGGATATAAAAAAATATTATCAGATTTCTCAAATTTAATTTAACCATACATGTTAGATAAAAAAAGAAAAATATATATAATTTACTTTACATTTGAATTTAACAATGTTAATTTTAGAGTTATTATTAACAAATTCTATTACGTAAATAACACCTCCAATTTAAAAAACTGGAGAGCGTTTTTTTTATTTTTTTGAATATCATTCACATATTTTTATTTTTGATTCCACGCGCTTATTAAGAACTTCTTATACTCTCTGTAGACATAATTAAATCTATTTTAATATTCACATTACGTTTTGTTTATTATGAAGTCTTTATCTAAAAGCTATTTTTTCAAATTCCTTCCACAATCATTAGTATAGAATTAAATCAAAAGTGATTTGAAATCATATTATAAATTTTAATAATAAAAGAACTCATTAAAGTGATAAGTGTTTTTGATTTTTTTTAGATAATCAATTTTTTTTCGAAGAAAAAAGAGCTCGTTATTGGATAATTTAACTTTTCTCTTAAGTGATATTGTATAAGTGATATTGTATATAACATTGAGTGTTTTGTTCAAATTTAATTTTAATAAAACTTTTCTTGTAAAACTCATCATAATAATTTTTTACTTTAGGTAGTAGTTTGTGTTTTTCAAAATTAACCTTTTTTGCAAACTAACTAAATTTATATAAGTAATCCACTTTGTTGGATATTGTTTATTCTGTATTGTGTACGAAACGTGATAGCTTTTGATAGCTTAGTTTTTTTATAGTTATTATATTATCTAAATTTTGATTTTGCCAGGTAATTAGAATGTTCTTAATGTTTGGTTTTAAAATGCTATAAACATTTATTCTCATAACTAACAAATTTCAATTGTGAAAAGTTTATTCATATTTTATTTACTTCAGTTTTTGATATACTGAAGGAATTAAAATTTTTATAAGCATTTCTCATATCATCTCATTAACCTTTTATGCCAACGTAAAACGTATGTATAGTTTAACTTTTCTTCTATAGTTATCTGTTTATTGTTAGTAAATTTATTTCAGATTAATTGTATTGTTCCTACTTATTATTATTTTATGAAGGATCTCAAAGTTAAATTGTGCTACTTTGATATTTTATTACTGTTAAAGAAAATGTTTTAAATAAATTTTCAACAGTTAGTATCACTGAAATATTATTAAAAACTTATTGAAACTGACGTTTCACCTTTTGGAGATTTTGTAATACTTTAACATGTTTTATGTTTCTCAAAATGAAGCACGTTAAAAATTTAAATAGTAGCATGAAAACTTCAAATGTCGTAAAATATATACAATTCTTCTTGGAAATATATAACTGTGAATGAAGTATTTCTAGAAAAAAAAACTTTGGCAAAGTGCCTAAGTTAAATAAGACTTCTAGTTAGGAAGAGAAATAACGCTTTATTAACATTTTCTTGAAGCTGATATGCGAGGAAAAAATTTTATTCTTAGCTGAGATATTTTCTCTCTTTTAAAAATAACGACTTTTCCGTAGAAGATAAAGTTCCAAATAGGCCGCTGGAAAGCAACTTTTAAGGATATATATTTTTGACAGCCTCTTAAAAATTTTTGATGAATATATTTATTAATCGTAAACTGCGGATTGAGATTTGAAATTTCATAATAAGAAAAAAACTTAAGAAATGAGAAGTTTAGGAAATGTTTTATAAGAGAAAAACACAGCTACTTAAATTTTAAAATATTTTGTTGCAGATGCAGATGATGGATAACTTAAAATTTTAACTCATATTTTTGACATTAAAACTACGTTCTCCACTGCATGAATTATTTTTCTAGATAAGTAGTTTATTAAATCTCCTATAATTGATAAAAGATGAATTGAAATAATGGAAACGCTTCAGTGTTTCTCATTTTAAATGATATCATTTTGATATATTTTAACATTAAATTCATTTTTAAATTGATACCTGTATCTTAATAAACTATGTCATACTTCTATGTCATTCTTCTAATTTTTAAACTGATTAACTGATGTAGTTTATTCAATTTGAAAATATTATTATTAAACTTATATCATCTTGTTTTCTCTTAATAAAAATACACATCGAATTATTACAATATGTAAAAACTATTAACAAAATTGACTTGTTTTCAGTACTCGAAGAGTGACAGAAATACCTTACTTGTTAACAACTTCAAATAAATCACTTTTGGTTTCAAATCATTGAAAGCTATTTCATTCTGATTAAATTGTTTAGCTACGAAAATAGTTTATAATTAATTTTAATTTTTAAAAAATTGGTTGAATTTTAACTATTGAATGAATGAAAATTCCACTCTTTTACCATATGACTTGAATTCTATACTTTTAATATTGTTAAAATTGTATTGATAGTGCAAACTTTATAATTAATTTTGATGATAAAAAACTTAACAGGTTTTGCTTGATTATTCCTGGAAAAGAACTTAAAAATGAATAAAGTTTAAGGAAACACATAAGTGTTTTTAACAACTTATCATTTAAATTTTAAATACCGTAATAATATAGGAACTATCAGTACACTATAGAAATAGTCAAATTATAATTAGTATATTTTGAGATATTTGTGTCACATATGTAATATAAGATTATATATAACGAAGAATACCAGAGGCTTAGGGGGAGCATTTTGCGCTCCCAGGGCACAGATCAGACGTCCGATCCTCGGATTGAACAAGGCCGACTCAGATTTTTGTATCTTGAGTAGGTTGATAAACTGAGTGCCAGTAATTCTTGAGAACTAAACACTGGAGATTTCGCGTTAGGCTGATTACCTCACTGGGACACATGCTTCTCACCCCAGGGCCTTTCGGTCACTGTTATGGGCACTTATAAATCTTAGCTCACACAGGATTAGCTGCCGACTCTACTGATTTTATTGGGAAACTCATGATTTTTCATCATTTTTCCCGATTTCCTGATAATGTATGAAAATGTACTGATTTGTGGTAACTTCAGTGAAAATCTTAAAAACAACCGATGTTTTGCCGAAAAAGACTATTGAGCTGTTTTAGCAGCTTAAAAAATCAACTTCTACTCCTTTCTCAAAGGAGGAAAAATTCTATTCTCAAAAAGGAAAAAAAAATTTTTGAACAGCAGTTCACCGATTCATTTCTAAAAAATATCAAGTCAGCAACGTATGAAAAAAATAAATTGCTATAAGCTATTCGTATTTGAAATGTATTTTATGTTTTTTTATGGACAAAGTATTTGATAATTTCAATATTTTTACAAGTATTTGTCACCAAATCAAATTTATTTAGTAATATATTTTAGTTTTTTTATGTAATTTTATGTCAAATATTTATAAATTGCACTAATGTAGAAAAAGTTGCTATAAAAAATTTATTGGGACATAAATTTTGTTTTTTAATGTAGTATATTCTTTAATTTTTCATACTGCCTTTATGAGGTTGAATATTTTATTAAAATATTAAAATTCATGCAAAATGTGTTGAACATGAATCGTTCTTAAAATCTATAATCTAAAGAGTAAAATTGTTTTTTTTTTGGTACTATTTTTTTAAACATTCTCTTTCAAGCAAAAATGTCACAAGTAGTGTCTCCTGACTTTTCCCTCAGAATTAGTAGAATCTACAGATTTATTTTCCACTCAGGTTGGCAGTTATGTCATAGCCTGTCATACTGCAAGTACATTTAGTTTTTGTACATTTAACTTTAGTATGACTCTTCCAAATTCAAGACAAAAATGATTTCTAACAATTTTTACCACTGAAATGCAATTTTCCTTATTCTAAAACTATTCTGAAGTAAATAAAGACGCTTTCATATGTTTTATAAATACTGAGTTATATACAACTTTACATAAAACTACACCACAATGAGGTTGATTAATATGCTTAAAGGGGAAATGGAATTCATCAATCTAGTATTTTATCTAGTATTTATCTAGTGTTGCAAAAGATAGAATATAGTCAATGGCATTTGCATTGCACCATTATGCTTGTGCATTCAAAATTTTTTCGGGCAGATAATGCAGGTGACAATTACACTCTTCGAATTTTAAAAACGGAACATATATTACTTAGAGTAAATTTAGTGTTTCCACGCATGCTTTACATGTATGCAACTTTGTAATTTTGAAAGATTTGCTACGATTTAAGATTTTATACTTTGTTTCAACAATTTTGCTTTCTTATATAAATGATTCTATTTGGAATAATGAGTTATTATGTAGAAATGACATTAATGATCATTAATAATTTGTATAATTTGATTCGTGAAATTATTTTCATTCAATAATTCATTTAACAAATAAAACAGTGTTTTTTGACAATATGAAATTTAGTGAAAATAGCGTTTTGCATCTAAAATTTTTAACATAAAATATAAAAAATAAATGTTTTATATGATTTTACACTGTTAGATTTGATTTACTCTTTTCCATGTAATTATAATAAATATTACCTATATTCATATATTTGAATTTCTGAAAAGGATATTTTACTGAATTATGTTGATATTTAAAAATGTACAGAAAAATGTAAAGTGGAAAACCAGAATTTTCGCTCTTTAACTGTATTTTGAATTTTTACCACCATTAATTACATCTATCGCCTCAATATTTCTGTACCACAACGCAGAAATAACAATTATTTCAATTTTTGGTCTTATTTTTTGAATAATTCAACTTATCATTCATAAGAAATATCACATTAATTTATATTCTATTATGCCTTGTAAAATAATAATTAAATTATTATAATAAATATAAAAGATGCTTTGTCATTACAACTCATACTTCAAAAATACTTAATAAAATTCTTTTACAATATAAATTTCAAAAACAAAAAGATTTGGGAAATTTTTCAAATAAGAATAACTGAAGATTTCCGTAATTTAAGAAACAGATATGAATAAAAGTTGGTAAAGGAAATTAATGGATTATAAGACTCTTTTGAGTTTATCTTCTAGGTGAAGAAGCCAAAAAATGAAGAATCTTCAAATTTTATTAAGATTCGTCTGAAAGCACTGAAATATTTTCTGAGTTATGCAGAAGATTTGAATTTATTGTGTTTGTGTGTTCTTTACATACTCTGTCTTTATTGGATATCTATAAAGCAACAATTCAGGACAGTTTTTTTATTATTTTGTTTCTATACTCAGTAAAGGATTGATGCTGAATAAAGATCCAAGATGAATTTAGTTTTTTTGTATTTTATAAAAATTCTTAAGGTTATTTCTTTATTACTGAATAAATGGTGAAGTGGTTATGTTTTATGATTTTAATAAAATACAATATATTCAGTTTTCTAAATACTTTTTCTGGAAAATACCTTAAACTAATCCTTAAAAATACACTAATCTATAACAGAAAATCCAAAGCCGGATACTTTTACCTTCCATTTAAAAATACATTAAATATTAATCGATACATGATACAAATATTGAATGAATGATAGAATGAATATATATATATATATATATATATATATATATATATATATATATATATATATATATATATATATATATATATATATATATATATATATATATATATATATATATATATATATATATATATCGCTGCATTTATTTCTCAGATAATACTTTGTAGAAAAGATTAGTAATCATTTGTTTCTACATGTAATTCATGGGTAATCCAATTATTTTCTTTGCTTAAAACAAATCAATCGTGGCAGCATTATTCGATAATGTTAATCGAATATTATTCAAATTATTTAAGAAAAAACAAATTATCAAACATTGTGCATTTGACGTACATTTGCATACTTATTTATGTTTGAATACTCATTTCACATAAACTTATTTATTTCAAAAGCTATATTAAAATACAATACATTCTTAGTATTTAAAACTATTAATATGGAATCTGTAATTTGAAAAACTTTTACTATGTGAATCAATATTTAAAACTCAAATAATTGTACTGAAACACATTTGATTATTTATTCCAATAAATCTCATTTCTAAGGCAGTAGGATTACATTTCTTAAAGGTATGTTATTTTCTTTTCATTTTACGAATTTTTTATTGAATAGAATTTCTTCTTTTTTTGAAAATAAGATACTTTTTATATCCTTAAAAGTCTGATAAAAAGCATCCATTTCTTTATACATTCATTTTAAAATCAATGTATTGGAAACATATGTTTCTTTTAAGCACGTTTTGTTTCCAAATCACGTAGACCAGTTAAATAAATATAACACATACTAAAATACTTTTAAGCAAATTTCAATTTTAGAAATCAGTTAAATTTAAACAAGTGTTAAATTATTCATCCATTTCTTTGCATAAATTACATATTTTCTCCAGTGTTTATCTTTTTTAGGTAAACACTTTAGCTTAAATAATTGTAAAAGTGGGATAAAAAATATATTCCAGCTTCACACTTATCAATTAAATATTTCTGTAAATCATTTCGTTTATAGACAAGAAATTATTTATTGATATTGGGAAATATACATTTGACAATTTAGTGAGTAACAAAATAACTGACTACCACTTACTATCATAAGAAATGTAAGCAATATGTTCAATATTACATATTTTGGAGTAAAGACTGATTTCAATTAGGTTTTGATTTCAAACTGTTATATTCATTTTAGAAAACAATTTTATTTGCTAAGATGATAGAAATACCAATACGTGTAAGATATTCTTTTATGGAACTAAAGTTAAAGTTTAAAAATGCTTTATAATAAAAACGCTTATTTTTATTTCAATTCAAACAATTTTACATACAAAATAAATTCTACATTTACAGCTATGATAGACATAATTTAAATACTTTAGTTTGCTTTAGTTTAAATAATTCTCATTTTCACTGTTTTAAATGAATTAAATCTTTAAAGATTGTTGATTAAATTTTGGGTATTTTTACAATAATTGAAGAAAAAATTATATTTTCGGCATAGCTATAAGAAATATATGCCTTTCTATCAAGCTGACTTACTGAAGCAACTCAGTGAACACAAACTGTCGGTAAAATGCCGGGCCGCTGCTGGCGAAGCCGGTTCTCTGTTGGCGACAGCACACCGCACTTGATAATTTGATGGCCCGGCTCAGGCCAATACAGACACGGATGAGTGCTGACCAAAATGAACTGGGCCTAAGCTGTATAACAAGTTGTAGGCCGGCCATTCTTCTTATGGACATTGGTGGCCCTGAAGTTGTTGGGCAGCAAAATTTTAAAAAATAGGTTATTATTGTTATTTTTAGTTTTACTGGCGAAAATTATTTTTCCTTAAAACACATTTTTACTGAAAATTTAATACATTTTAGAGATAACTCTTCGTATTCTTTATTACTAAAAAGAATTTTTTATCAACAAACTGATTTTCACTGTTTATTCCTTAAACCGCGTGAAAGTATTACATCAAAAACTGCAAAGTGTTTGTGTCAGCTATTAATTTGAAATAATCTGATTGAAAAGAAAATTCTGAATTGGGCACATATTTTCAGATTTTTTTTCTTTTAGATTAATTCAAAAATAAATTTTTTTAAATTCTCTGTCAAATCCAACAATATATAACCCTATTTTTCTTCATACAATTAAACTTCCTTCACTTATATGTATTTTCTAAAAGTTACTTATATATTCTCTTATATAATAATTTTATCTTCTATATTTTATTTTGATACATTATTAACGATTTTAAATCATTCTTCACAATATCATTATATCGTAATATCCAAGCTCATAACGTTTCATGTTTGTTTTCATTGATTTAGATATTTCTCTCTCAGATCTATTAAGATTGTTTGTACAATTTCACTCAGTTTAAATGTAATCGTGTTCAATTTATTTTTTTTCTAAATGATTTAATTCTATAATCTTTTTTTCTGATATTTTATCCGTCCACGGAAATATTTTTGCTTGTATAGATATAGATCTCTAGCTATTAGAAATTCTGGTTGTTCCATCATGCTTCATTTTTGAAAAAAATTATCAAACTAACCAAAATGTTTTCAACCACAGCAAATGTTTTTTTTTTTTTAAAAAAGCACATTTTATCAATGTTTCTAGAATACCAAAAGATGACACAGTTAAATTTAACAGTAGTATATAAATCCAAATAAGTGTTTTAAAGCCCCATACAGTCTATTGCACAAAACAAGAAATTGGAAAAAATCCTCTGTGAGTTATTTCTCTCTAAGTTAGTTTATATAATAGAATAAAACCGTAGCTTAATTTGTTCATCAATATTGCATCAAAATTTCTTATTTTTATTCCCTAAGAAGAGATACACAAGTCTTTTTCTAGTAATAATTTAAAATTATATTAAAAAGTAAATAAAATGTTATGAATTTTTAATTTTTTTTACTGATTAACTCTCTTTTATATAACTTGATAAAAATATGAATCGAGATGTATATTTCATTTGATTTTCTTTTCTAATAATTTGATGTCCATTTTTTATCAAATGATGCATATTATTAAATTACAAAAGAAATGAACAATTGCTGAGAAACACACTGGTTATGCGTCAAGCGGAATTACTGTTTTCATTAAACAATGAAAACACATACTATTATTTCCATTTATTTGAAATGAATAGTATGCAATTTCCCTTGTCTTGCATTCTAAATGCTCTATTGACAATTAAAAGTATAAAAAGGTTAACTATTTTTTACGTTTGCTTAAAATATTTTAAATCGGGTATTTAGGTATATTTTTCTAAGATAAAATTTTTTAATTTAAGTAAATTAGTTGGGTTAGTTATTTTTAATTGAAAATAATCTGAATTTTTTAAATATTCCCTAAGTTTCAGAATCATTTTTAAATTTTTACAGGAATAAATTTCTTTCACAATCGAAACCACACATATTTACTATACTAACTCCACATATTTACACATATCAATAAAATATAAAAATTACAATAAATGCATTTTATAATAACGTATTTCCATGTGAGTGAATTTGAATTATTATTTAAAATAATTTTTATATAATATTTGTTACTCATAAATATACCTGATGGATTAAATTTGAATTCTAATGTATTTAAATGTAAATTAATTAGAAATTTATGTAGTATTTATTTATAAAATTTAACTCTTTCAAATAATTTAATCTTATAACGAATTAAATTTTCAAGTGCTTATATCCTTTTGCGCATGCCTTAAGTATTTCGTTAAGAAAAGTAATCTAATTTTGAGTCGATAAGTAATCTAATATTGAGTGAGTTTGAGGGAAAATTAGGAATTGAAGAAAATAAAAACAAAATGAAAAAAATTCTTACTAGAAATTTCGTAACGTCTATTTCTAACATTGTGTTTCTAAAATTCAATTACACAAATGTCGCCAATCATTTCATTATTTGAGAAACATCCGCAAAGATATAACTAAAACATAATAAAATTATTTTCATTTTCTGATTATTTAAAAATTACCATTTCTGAAGGAATTTATTGATTTTCTTTTCTAAAGAATGTAGATTAATGAAATCATAAAAAAATGTTTAGTTACTAGCCAAAGATTACTGTTTTTGTAAGCGATACTAACATCAAGAGATTGATTTACTTTATTTCAATACTTATTTTTAAAAACCAATGCAATAAATATTATTTGCATATTTTAAATATTTTCGAATTGAAACTCGTAATGGATTAGATTTAAAGAGTTTATGTTTGATTTTTACATTATTTTGATACCAATGCTTTTATCTATTTCAAATTCTTCACAATTCATAATATAATATATTTTTTAATAAAATACATGAACTAATTTTGTAAGAATATGTGACCAAAAATTTCATATTTAGTTGTAAATGGCGGTATTTGTCATTAACCAAACAATTTTTAAATTAAATTTTAAGGCTACATTCTATTTTTATTAATAATAGTTATAAGCACACTGTTTTATCACTTTTTTATTAACAATTACATAGTCTTACCTATTTATTAACAAGAAACTACAATTAATTATGAATCAAGATAACATTTACAATCTATTAATCCACAGATACCGTCAAATTTTATTTTTTTAAAAAATAGAATGAATTATTATATTAAATCAGTTAAATTATTAAAATATGTTATTGAAGTTTCTAATAAGAAAACTTTCAATATAAGTTTTAATATTATATGTTTTGAAGTAAGTAAGCACAATTTTTACTATTGAATACAAATTTCATATTGATCATTATTTTCCAAAAAATAGGAAAGTCATAGAATTGTTAAATTATTTTGAAAATAAATTTATCATACATAAATAACAATCAAATATAATATAATAATATATTCTATTAAAAGAAATTAATAATTTCGTCAACAGCTATTTTCATGAATTATGTAATGTCAATTTTATTAGACTCCCAAGTTTATTCTGTAAACGTTTAAATATATATATATATATATATATATATATATATATATATATATATATATATATATATATATATATATATATATATATATATATATATATATATATATATATATATATATATAAAACCATTAAATATTGGTGAAATAGGAAATGAGATTTTTAAACAGATAATATATATATATATATATATATATATATATATATATATATATATATATATATATATATATATATATATATATATATATATATATATATATATATATGCCTTCGTTCACTAAATTTGGAAATAAATATTTTGTATTCACAACTTTAAATAACACAAATATTCCATTTGAAGGCTTGGAGATAATTTCCGAAATAAAATGCGATAAATATTATGAATATATAAGTGCTTTTGAATGAAGATATATTTCCCCATATGTAATTGTAGAAATGCTTTAAAAAGATGTACACAAAATCAAGAAATTCACCAGAAACTTAGATATGTTTGACATAAATAACATAAATGAATTATGTCTTATAAATTTTATTAAATTCTTACTAATTACTAAATGCATATACGATACATTTTGAATGAAAGTATTTTATACCTAATTTTGATTGTAGCAAACACACTGTTTCTCAACAATGAATACAGAGTTGCAAGATTATGAGCTAGCTCAGAAACATAAGAAATAAATAATTGCTTAAAATATGCAAAGCAAACCTTTATGGGAAGGAATTATAAATTTGCATTCATTTTCAGACTGCGAGATCAAAGATCAGCCATTTATCCAAGGATCAGTAAAATACCATAAGCATATAGCAACAAAACATAGAAGTGAATATTTAACATTAAATATCAGAAGAAGCATTGATCAACTTGAATGGAAATGTTATGATAAGATCCATAACAGCAGTTAAAAAACATTTTCATGAGTTTCACGTAGCCTTGAAAGTTAAAAAAAAGTAACATTGTTCCACACAAATACTGGAAACTCAGCGATATAGGAAAGAAATTCACTGACGTGATATTTTCATGCACCCATCAGCCAAATATTATTTTAGATACGTTATTGAGAATGAATTAAATTTGATGAAGGACAATTTTATGGCCAGTTATATATCAACGTAAGATAATTTGTTTCCAGGGAAATCAGTCGTACGAGTTATTTTATCAACAAAGCTATACGAGACTTCAACCAATGCAACATGTTTGGGAAGTGCCATCAAAACAATTTTATAGTCACTTTTATCAAATCAAAAATTAACCACTCGAAGAATATTTTCGGCAAAAAATTAAAATTAAAATAAATGCTGATTGTTAATTAATAAAAATGCTCATAATTAATTTCGTGATAAGTTCTTAAAAAGTGTGTTTAATTTGTAGCTCTTAATTTCGAGACTGACATTGAAAACTCTCTAATTTTACTACTTTTACATTTAATTTTAACTTATTAATTTACTCGTAAATTAAAATACTCAATTTCTAACTTTTTCAATTGGAGTTATTAAAGAATTTTCTTTTTCTCTCTTTTTTAACTTAACATGAATTTTTCCATATGCATTAATATATTTTTGCAAATAATCATTGAAATGTTACTTTTTGAAATATAATAATTATTTCTTGAAAATCATGCGCATTTGCTTATAACTGATTCCCATTTCTATGAAGTTGTTGAAAACATGATTCTTTTCAGAGTTCTCATTAGAAATAACAAAATTATTTAAGATTTTGTATAATGACATTCATCTCTGTGAAATTTTAAAGAAAAGCATAATATTGGTTTAAAGATGCTGTATTATGTGTATGATTAAACTAAATGCGTAATTTTATTTTTAATGACATATCTTCACGACATTTTACAATTATCGTTAAATATGGCGGTCTCTTATTTTATTTATTCATTAGAGAGGGAAAAATTGGCAGTTGTATCGTATTGTATAATTTTTATTTTTTAAATAATAAAATTTTTATTTTTACGAAATAAATAATTGGCAGTGTTTCAATTTTTAAAGATATTATCACATATTTTGTGAAATTATTGATTTTATATAAGTAAATTTTATCTTCCTAAATTGTTTACTTTAATAATAACTGAATCATAATTAATAAGTGGAAAAATAATTTTTTAATAGAATTTCTATTTAAGAAGGCAAAATAGTTGAAACATCAAAAATTACGCCTATCAAATGAAATTTTAATAAGATTTTAATCACAAAAGTTTCAATATATTTTAGGTGTGTAATAATCGTTAGCTTAAAAACCTATAAAATTTTTGTTTAGAGGTGAAAATTATGAAATTCTTGAAAGTAAATCACATATTTTTTAGATGATTTCACAGCTGGCAAAAATTTAATTTTATTACAAGCATCATGTTTTCTTAAATAAACAATAAATATGTATTATATTTAAAATGATATTTGATAACTTTAGAGTTATTTAATTTATAATAAGTAACTGTAATTTTTCCTTTGAATGTTTATTATTAACATGAATTTATACTCTAAAATAGAAATCAGAGATTATGAAATTGATGTCATTAAGAAAAACAGAAGATGCTTAAGTTGTTTTCTTATTTTTGTTCCACGAATATTAAATGTAAAAAAAAAATTTAGTTCGTAGCATGTACTTTTTTGTACTTTATCGAATTGCAGAACATTTACAGTGAAACATTTATTAAGCATTTGATGAATAAAACTTAATATATTTCTAAATAAATGATTTTTATGTAAATCAGACGAAGAAAATAATTCTTAAAGAAAATGTTTAGTTATTAAATGTTATTAAATATTATAACTGAAATACATAAATTATAATTTTGATATTTTTCATTGTTTACATTCCCTGATAGATTCCATTATTTACACGGGTAAAATGCCCATTTATGTTAAAAATATATTTTTTCATACATTTCATCCTCTCAATTTTTTCAGTCGTTTTTCTTAAAAGAATATAAAATTTTAACGAATAAAAGTGAATAGCAGCATTTAAAGACATTTTATCTGAAAATAATTTTTCTTTCAAGGATTTTATCTACATAAATAATCCGCAAGATTTCATCGTTTTTTTATATCATGATTAATTATTTCAGTGTAAGGAAATACAGAATACATAATTTAGAGCCTTGTCAAAGCACGATGAAATAATACGATATCGCGTGAAATGTATTTTTGTGAGGAATGATGCATAGTGAAAAAGCGCATTTCCATAATAATGCAATTTTCTTTCTGGCATTTTTTATTACTTCTCCTGTTACGAGTTGAAAAAGAAGTGATAAATGTCCAGAAACAAAATCAAAAGGAAAAGTGCATTTCATCGTTTCGGTTCAGAAGATACATTTTCGACGTTGTTATGAAGGAGGAATATTAAGTGGAATATTCTATTTAGGTATGAAAGAAAAGTTTTAAATTTAAAAATATATCTTGGGAAATAGTGAGAATACCTTCTCTAAAAGTGGAATATTTTGTACTAACACTGAATCACAAATATAAAAGGAATTTAGTCAAATGCGTGTCATATAAATTTGATCTCAGAATTAATTAACCTCTTATTCAAACACATTATTTTTTTATGTAACTTTTTAAACATGCAGAAATATTCTGAGTAACGTAGTTAATTTAGTATTCTGAATGAGACTCTTAAAATCTAGGCAAGTATTAATTATAAAATTGTATATTTTCCTTTACATATACCCTTAGAAAAACAATACGTTGATAATGAATAGAAAGTATATAAGCATTGCTTTAAACAACTTTAAATGATAAAGGTATATCGCAAATATACTAATTGATGAAACTAATGATAAAGCATAAGATAACGATGGACATTAAATATTACTGAATCATTAATATTTGTAAAAGTTTGATTACATTCCTTGACAAAAATAATTAAGTACACAGCAAACAACTGATGCTTCTACTGAATATTGCTCTAGAATTTTGAAATTATAGATGATTTGAGAAGGTATTTTAAAATAAGGGAACCATTTCTGCCTTTCAGCAATTTTATGTCCGTAAAGCATTTACTTAAAATCCTCCCTTTGAAATATGCATTGTTTCGATTTAGAATTTTAAGATTAGTTTAAAATCTTAAACATTTTAAACAGAAATTTTAATTTTGGGTATTATCGAAAAGTAAGATCCAGTGTACTAATGTACAATTAAGATGTTATTTACTGATGAAAATAGTGTCACAAATTTTATCCAAAGTAAATGTCATTGTAATTAATATAGAAATACAATTTTTTCCTTAAACATTTCACTCTTTGCATTGTATGCGTACTTTACTGCCATTTAAACTACACACTCAAAACCAAATTAACTTTTAAGAGTATCATTATTACCAGTTTTTTAAATTTGAAATTTTTATAAAACTAAGAGTATAACATATACAAATGTATAAAAAATATTTTTCTTTTAATTTTGTAACTCAAATGAGATTATATTTGCTTCACTTCTGATTAAATAGGTTATATTATTAATATTAAATAGGATTATAAGGGGGTATGCTGAAAATTACATTCGTGAAAATCAGGGGTTGAAGCACATTTTAACCGACATACTTAAAATTCTACAAATTATAATTTATCAACGAAAAGAAACTTATTTCCTTTTATTATTACTAAATTATGATTTATAAAATTGTAAGATTGGTAAGATAAAATTTACCATATTTTAAAAAATCTTCTAATAAGGAAATGATAAAATGAGTGTTAGGTTTTAAGCATGCATTTTATTGCGAATAAACATTTATTAATGAAAACTTAACTAAGAATTGAAAACATGATTCAAAACAATAAAATAGTTTTGGAACTTTTGAAAACATACAAATCTCACATTCTTTTGAATGAATATCCATTTTAAAATGCTTATAATAAATCGAACAACTTTTAACACAGAATATTTTGTAAATGAACCAAGAACTTTTAAAGCAAAAACACAACTTGAAACTAAAACTTTTCCTCAAATTAAAATAAAAAAATATTTTTACACCTTTATATATTATATATTAAAAAATAATAATAATTTTTCTGTGATTAATTTTCTGATAATAACTTAGCTTTGGAGTAAAACTTGCAAAGTTTCCCTACCGGAAGGTATTTTTTTCTCATTTGTTTCTTTGTGGTTTTAAATATAAATTCAGAGAATGAAGCTATTTAAAAAAGTCATGCAGTTAGAAAAAAAGAACAATCTTTGTATTATGAGTAGATAACACAGATTCAAATTTATTTTTCCTTCCCCAATATGATGTATTTTGTTATTTCATCTTCTCTTGTTTAGCTAGACAATGATACTTTATCTTGATTTGAATTTTCGGCTTATAGAATTAGGAGTTTACCTCATTTTGATTTTACTATCATAATTGGAGAAACAAAATTACTTTCAATATACAGAATGTCAAAATATTTGCACTTTATTACGAAAATTAAAATTTTTTAGTAGATTTCAATTTTAAAAAATATAAGATTAATTTGCATACTTAAATAAATAAATTAAATTGAAAAAACTTTTAAAATAAAACAAATATTTAATAAAATATTTGAACAAAATTTTTTGTTAAGCAGTATAATTTGTCAATTTTTGTATGATGTTACAGTTTTGGTGGAAGATAAAAATAAAATTTAATAATAGAAAGAACTAAACATTTAATATACAAATTACTTCCTTCTTAAAAGCTAAACAAGAAATTTTTATTCCTTTCTATGAATCATAAAAATGGGATCTACAAAAATTGTAGCCTATTGTTAGTCCTCGAGAAAATTACCATTGGCATCAATGAAATTTGTTAACATGTCTCTAGTTGTGCAATCACAATGTGGTTAAACTCAAAGGTTTTGTATGCAAAGTAATCCATGAATGCTCGGTGCAAATCTGCTTCATTGGTGAAGTGTTTTATACGAATATGATTGTACAAGGAATTGAAGATCTGGTAATTTGGTGCAATACCAGGTGAATAAGGAAAATGGCACAAAGTATCCGAACTTAGTGGCTGTGTGGTATTTCTGGTTCTCGTGACATGATGCATCGTGTTATCAACCCAGTACAGTACGCTCTTGCGATGAACCCATGGTGGCCCTCGTTTTCGAAGTGGCCACCTAAGATCATTGGCATTTAACAACAAAGAAAAGAAATTTCCAATTTGCGCTAAGTGTTTCAAAAGCCAAGCCACTCCGGATCATATCCTTGAGTGCTTGGGACTCGATAAAGAAGATCTTCTGGAGCGACCATTATTGGTCATTGATTTCCTGAGAGTGTACAATGTCATAGACTTGGTCTAGCGCTGCTAGACAACAGGGATCAGCAACAACAACAACACAACACCCATGGTGGCTTCTTCTGTTGCAATACTTCTTGCACACGTTCCAGTTGCTGCCAGTACAGCTCCGTAGTGACCATTTGGTCTGTTGATAGCAGCTCTTAGGGAACCTCTTGAAATCTAGTCCATCAGACACCAACTTCATCACAGAGGGACAAATATCACGACTTGAATTTGTAAAACAAATGCTTTGCCACATGTTCATTCAATGATCTATCCGCAAAAGCTTAACTCATTTGACGACTTGATGGAACTGTTGATAAGCTTACTTTGAAGCAAATAACACTGAGTTTGCTCTAAGATTTCAAACGGTTCAAAGTTTCTCTTCGTTATTGTACGAGTTACGAATGATGAATGTGTCCGGTGGACTTGCTTTTATAAAAAACTGACCCGTGTGTTAACCACGTGATGCAATGATTTGCATACTTATTCTCACTTCATTCGAAAATGACCAGAAGCTTCTTGTTTACTTTATACTATTCTCGGGAAAAAGTTTCTAGTATTTTTAAAAAAAATACTAAAATAAATATTTTTTTCAACATAACCATATTTAGAATATATTTAAAAAATAAAAGTTAAATATTTTTGCTTAAAACTTTTAAGAAATATATTTTTATTACCTGATTTTTACATAATATTTGCTATAACATTTACACTTTCAGTAACATATATAACATATATATATAAATATATATATATATATATATATATATATATATATATATATATATATATATATATATATATATATATATATATATATATATTTATAATCAGTGCATTATTGACACAATATAAGAAAATTAATGCACATAATATCCTGAAAAAAGAAATTTTGAAAAAAGAGAGAATTTCTTTTCAAAAACCTTCATGAAAAAGAAGAATTATTAGAAGTATTTGAAAAGAAAATTAATAAGAAAGAAAATATTGTCATAAAAGAGATTTTCGTATAAAAAATGAGTACATGGTTTTTACAGTATTAGCATAAAATTTCTTAATAATATGGAAAACTATATGCATTTTGATTACAAATTTTATACGTATTTTAAAATACAATAAATAGCTCATTGAATAATATAAATAAATGATAAAAAAGTTAACATTTATTCTTAAAATAAATAATATTTCATTAAAATCAAATATTAGAGAAATTACCAAACAATGATACTTCAAGTGAGTACAAATCAATAACTTGTGTAGTAATTTAAATTAAAAAAATACGATTTTATTTAAAACAATGTCACCATCAATTGTCAACAATGTATGTTGTTGAGGAACATTGTGTTGTCAGCAGCTTTGTGATGAGGTTTGATGAGAAATTATCGTCAGTGGTATATTTTAGCATCCGTAATGAAGCTGAATGATCGTTATAAGCTTATGATTTCAAGTAGTGTTACACTCAATACTCTTAGGAACAACGGATTGGGATCTGGAATACTTGTAAGCCAGCATTGTTGAAGTTTCCATTTCGAAGGGGAATGTTAAGGACAACACACTGCATCAGTAGATATAATTAGAAGCTGCTATATGTGTGTTATTTTTCGGAATTACTTGCAAGATTAGAATTCTTGTTGAATATATGATTTCGATTGCCGCCCAACTTGTCTATGGTCAGCGTGCCTGACTGTGGATAAGGAGGTCCTGGTTTCGAATCCCGGTTCGGGCATGGATGTACTTTCTCTCTCTATCTATCTTGTCTTTGTCCTTTCCCTGTATGAATGAGGTGTGAATGGTTTCCTACTCTATAAACGGGTACTTATGGCTTGTGCGTAGAGCAAAGTCGTACTTTCACCTTCATGGTGCTCTGATTAAAACGAAAGACGCTCCCAACTGACTTAAATTCGCATAGCCAAGGCATAGCGAGCTTGGCTTGTCCAAGTGTCATGAGTAACAACAACAATGATTTCAATTAAATACAAAATAATTATTCATATGAATTAAAATTTGAGGAAATAGATCAAGCATTCAAAAAATGTATGACACATCACATGATTTTCATCAAAATGTTTCTCGTGAGATTCTCGCATACGTAGCTATGTGGAGTGAAAAAAGTAATTAATTATAATATTATTTATTTCTAACAGGTGTTAATCAACCAGGCTGGATATGCTGTAAATATTGATTCAAAGAATGAACTAAATTTTCAATTCTGCAATGGGTTTCTACCGAATCTAGTATATTTTATTAGTAGTTATAGCACGTTTTAATAGCACATAATAATTCGGTAATTGTAGAAGTTAACAATTACACGGCATTTTATATAAATAGACTTCTGGAGTTAATAACAAGTTAGACAACTAATCGTTATCTTCAACAATTTTTTAAATAGCTTAATCTCTACCTTTCATTTCCTATAAGCGGTGGTAAGCAGATTATAATAAATAACTTAAAACTGAAGTTAATATATATTTTTTAAATTTCAGTAAAAGTTTTTTTAATTATTTATCAATTTTGTTATAAATTAAACTAAATGCTTGTCTTCTGTTAAACCAATGCTAGTGTGTTACAATTACATTTTTTCATTAAATAAAAATCAGTTTAGACGATGATAATAAAATCTCATTTATTTTAAACGAAAAGTGTGTCTTGCATGCTTTTTCTTGTTTTTTATTTTCATGTTCTCATTGTTTATCTTTGTTTTTGGTCCCATATGACTTGTCTTTTTTAAATTTTTCTGTTTTTTTCATTTTGTCATTGTCACACGACCAACAACAGCAACATTGCTTTTTTTATTGGATCTTAAGTATTTTAATATTGTATAAAGTATTATGTCACTAAAATTTTTTTAATTTTTTTATTTCATAGATATAAATTTGATATAAAGCTTATGCTTAATGAAATAGGATAATTTCTGTATACTAAATTATCAAATAAAAAAGTAAAGTAAACAATAGTATTCAGATAACCACAATTTTACTTAGATGCCATTTACCGTATTGGAAAACAAATTAACTCAATATAAAATATAAGAAACATCAGTCTATCTAATTTTTTTTTTTATTTGGGAAAACAAAAATATCTCCCTGTGCACCAAGGAATACCACACAGGGCCCGAAGGTACAGCAAATGTACTACAAAACAAATCCAAATAATACATGAGATGAAAAAAGTAATAATAAAAGAAAGCAGAGAGAAAAAAAGATATAAAAATGAAAAATGAATTAGATAACAGCATGGATAAATTTTACAAAAAATTCAAAATTCTCTTTCTTAACTAAGTCCACCATAATCGGGGGCCACCTGTTATTTAAGTCTTTACAAAGCTCGTTCCTTACTTCTGAAACAGATGGGCATTCAAGAAGAATGTGAGAAGGGTTGTCACTCCCAGAGTCTATCTATTGGAGACGTTTTCTAAAGCAATAAAGGAATTTTATATATGTATTGCATTTAGAAGAAATTTTAAAAGTTAATTGACGAAAAAGAGAGAATGAATAAAACATTCCTTAAATATACTGTACTAGTAATTGATTGTGTAATTTTGCTTGATAGTTATATGAATTTCTATGATTTTAAAATTTTATGTATTTTTAACAATGCACTAAAATTATTTTGATATTCTCAACAATCTTAAGCAGAAAATTCATAAAATGGTGTGTACTACTCAGAAATTTTAATAAAGAGATCTCAAATGTATAACAATTCTCTGCAGCAAATTAAAAATGTAAAATGAAAATACTGCATTATAATTATTGAAATGCTAATAGCTTCCAGTACATGCATTGCATATAGAATGAGGAAAATAGATTACGGAATACGAAAGTAAGATAAAATATTGGAAAAGGTTCTTTAAAAAACTGATTTAATAATGTAAATAATGGAAGAAAAAATACTGCGCTGAAGGTACTGAAAGTGAAGAAGAATGCATGGTGTGTGGAAATGTATAATTTATGAGTTTTGGCATGAGATGATTCAATAAAACAAAAGCCATCGAGACACCAGCAACGCCCTGAGGTTGTTTGAAGCTTCTCATTCGAAATAGAAATCTCATTTTAAATATACAAAAGAATGTGGTATATAAAAAATTTACTTTTGATCATAAACATCAAAAATATTTTAAATAAACCTTCACTAAAATAAAATCTAAATTTGTATTAATGTTTTACATTTAAAATTTTTGTTAAAATTAGAAATAATGAATTTGCTGTATTACAATTCCGATATTATTGCAAATAATTTTTAGTAAATCAAAATTTTGTTTACTAAAAAGGTGTTTTGTTGGAATTGTGTTATCATCTAAACTGGATATTTCATCTGAAAGTACGAAAGTGTGTAGTTCTTAATTTGCATATTGATTAATTTGCTTTTTATGAATATTTAATTGTGAATTCTATTTATTTGAAATTAGAAAGGGTCCATAAAAATTCAATTATACTCTAGTAATACAATTTATGTATCTAAATTATTCAATTTTGATACCTTTGCTTTTTATTTAAATATATTTTAGAATGGATATTATTAAGTAAACTAGATATAAAAATAATATTAAAAATTTTATTAAAATAACATCTTACATTCCTTGAAAGCAATCAATGAACTGGTATTGTAATATATTTTTTATTAAAATCCCTGTTTTTTTATCTTTCGTTTTTTTAAAGCTATCTTCAGTTAGACAATGTATTACATATTATCAGTATGCCCACACCTGACTGCATGATGTTTAGTATGTTTTACTATTGCCTTAGCCATTATATTTTTCCTAATTTTTTTAAAAAATGTTCTTGGGTGACTTACATGCCATCTTTCCTAAATAGAGTCTCTGAATTGTAATATATTTTTCGTCTGCTATATCCCCCACTTGCTGTAACTGAACTTGGATATAGGAATCACACTGGGGAAATTGATGTTGGCCAAAAATCCTCAACCTTACTTTTCAATTTCCATTTTAAATAGATACGAGCAATACTTTACAGGAGATTAATTATGATCTGCGTTTACAATTTTTCTAAAAATGTACCGACCTAATCTTCTTATAATTTGAATGCTAACCAATATATATGAATATTTTAAACATTATTTTTTTCCTATTTCATTAACTTTAGCATCGATATCAAATTTTACAATTTATAGAATTTTTTCATTACTTCTTTCATTACAGTATTAATTCTTTCATTACAGTATTTTTGTTTATTTTTCAAATTTATACCATTTTGTTTCGTAATTTCCAATCATCAAAATTGAACGAAAATAAAATAAAATCTTATTTCCTTTAGAATATAAAATAATAAATAAAAAAATCAAATTTTGGAAATTTCCAATAAAGGTCAAGAAATAAAAGCGAACACCACATATTGTACACATGCTTATTCTTTATATAGCCAAAAGAGCATGCAGCTTAAATTCTAATTAAAAAATCTATAAATCTGATTTTTCTAGAATTGTAGCGTCTGTATCTAGAAGGTAAACTTCTTTGTATGCTTCTTTAATTGAAATAGTTATTACTGATTTATCAATTGATTGATACTTTCTATTGGAATGTGTGCTAACGCATTGAACTGAAGTATGTTTTTCTCAGGATTGTGTGCATTGCACTGAAATAGATGCAACGTTTCTCATCTCAATAAAAGTATGATTTCTGACGCTCCGCTTATGTGAACAAGTTTAATAAAAACAAATATTTAATATTTTCAGCAATTAGTAACTAGTATTAAATATAAATGTTCACGTATACCTACCAATATTTAGTATAAAGTTCCTAGAAATATAAATGGAAATTATTCATTAATGTAGAGCCTATTTTTTCTGAATTAATGAAGCATTATTTTGTTAATTTTCAATTGCCCTTCATGTAAATAATTAAAAAATGCATGTTTAAAACTGTAAACACAAGGAAAAAAAAACAAAAATAGGGAAAATTATGACTTAAAAGACAATAGACTTAGTAATAGGAAGACTTACATTTATCTACATATTACTATGGTTGTGAATAAGTCTGTCGTGAGCCTATGGCTGTGAACTATGCAAATGTTTTATTGAGACATGCTGTTACCCTTAAATAGTTAAATAAGGACTCAGACTTGTATTTCACACTTCGCCAGAGGTCATCTACTCATCATAGAACATTAGTGTGGGCACAAAATATAAAGCAATGCAGGCATCGCCTGCATTGCTTTATATTTTGTGCTTTATATCTTATCATATCTTGCTTTATATCTTGAGCTGCCTGAATTTTGACTTGAATGAGGCTTTTTCAAAACCCCTAATGTTTTTGATTTCCTGTCTGCTTATGAACTTGTGGAGTTGGTCTAGTATTGGAATTGGACCATCTGTGATTAGCAACAACAACATCAGTTAAGCTACTGCAAACTTCTATTGATTGGATATGATAAACTTCTCAATGGGTTGTTGTTATTTATGGTTTTTGGATAATCTAAGTTTGCTAGCAGACGGTTATGCAAAACTAAGTCAGAAAAATGATTATTTCGTTTAACCAGAGTACCACGAAGGTGAAAGTAATTCTTTGCTCTAAGACTGTTCCGATAGATGGCACCACCAGAACATCCCTTCCCTCAAATTTGACTTTGATCTAGAAGAGGAGGAAACTTTGTCCAGGCCATTAAACTCATGGTAACTGCTCATCTACAGGGCTTTCGATTCCACGGATTTAACGAGCATGTATATCGTTTGTTTTCGGTGGGTCTTCGACGGAAACGGGAATTGAAGCCACCCTTTCCGAAGGCATGGCCAGTAAACTAACCAGTGGGCTACCACGGTCTGATCAATATGTAGATAAGGAAAACTATTCCTTTTAAAAAAAATTAATTTCTATAAGCCACATAGCTCCAAATAGCTTTTAACATTTGAATAACACGTATTCCAAATAAATTATGTTAATGTAATGATTTCTGAAAATGTGATCAAAAGTAGATTCCGGTCGCATCATGTGTAGCACAATTTTAGTTAACTTTACATCATCATCCTGCAGGTCTAGTATTCTCCAAGGCTGATTTGAATCCACTTTCTGATTTTTGTCTTGTTATGTTTATGGGGAAAAACATCTCATCTGTTATGTTAATGGATGAAAACTGATGCGTTTTTTGGGATTTTTCGAACGAACAATAATTAGATTTTTTTACTTTTCCATTCACTCCTAAACGCGTTTGCAGTGACACAATGCAATGTTTCGAAACTTAACATAAGGGCTCTGAGGATAGAGCTTTAACTTACAATGAGTCTAATTTTGAGGTTCAAAAATCCAGATTCCTTTTTCCACGCGTTTCCTTAAGGCACAAATGTATCCTTTCCTTAATGTATTTAAATCTTATAAGTGGGTACAGTACTTAATTTGGTAAAGCTGTTTTTAGACTGTATGGTTAGAGAAACACTATCTTGTTATGCAAAGGTTTTTGCTTTTGCAGCTGAATGGTAATTATTATTTCGACACGTATGTTAAAAATGAAAAACTGTGAAGCTACAATGGGGGTATAATCTTACAAGACCATCAATAATTAATATAACGTATTTAAGACACCGAATTAATGAGGCAAAACGATGGGAACGATTTTTTTTATTTAAGCGTTTTTCCTATAATTTTGTCATTTAACGTATCTTTTATTAAAAAAGATTTAATAAAAATTATATCTGTTAGTATTCTTTAAATATTTTTAATATAGATATCTGTCTTTTATTAAAAAAAGGAAAACATATGAGTGTGAAAATCTATTTTTTTAAAAAAAATGTGTTTAAAAAAAAAGTTTTTAATAATATTTACTAGAAGTTGTTCTTAATGTAACGAAAATTCTAAGAAATGAAAGGTGTTCTATGTAGCAGATTTAAACTAAATAAAATCTGAAATATAGCATGGTATTTATTTTTTAATTGGAATTTATATTAATATCAAAAGGTTAGGAACTTAAATTAATGTATAATATTTTATTTGTAGTAATGTTCTCAATTAAGAAAATGAAAAAGAAGAATCAAACATTAACTTTTCTAAAACTTTTATTATTATAACAAAAAATGATATAAAATAAGAACAATCTAAATAATAGACTACTTTTTTTAATTTAAATTCATTTTTCTTACAAGAATTACATCAATTAGAAAAAAATGAAAATTAACATAAAAATTTTAAAACAAACTTTTTCCTTATTAATATATTTTTTAAATTTTTTTATGGAATTTAATGTTATTTTTTTAATTATTAAACAGCTGGCCAACGGCATGAACGGTTAGCATCCAAGGCTGTTCATCCTGAGTTTGAATCCCGGTTCAGGCATGGATGTTTCTCTGTCCTTTCTTCTTCTGAGATGACGTAGGAGTGCATCCCACCAGGTCCGTGGGGATGTGGCGTGTGTAACGCTACCCGTCCCCATAACTTTGTTTACAGTTGCCGACTGGGTAGAGATACATGAGTAGTAATTTCCTGCCTTGTTGAGGTTGGCTTAATTTGTTTGTCGCTCAATGGACATTTTTTGCACACGAGGGCTAATTAGGCCGAAACCTACGGTTTAAAGAGGATTCCGAACCACTACAAACATCCATGCCCAAGGTGCTGTTGAACTGAAGGCAAGAGCTCTAACCATTCGGCTGACAGCTCGGCGCTTTGTTGATTAGGAGGGTTATGAAGTTAGCCACTTAGTGCCCACCCTTATTGAAAAACAATTACGTAACCAATTGCCTTTTTAAGCGTTTTTGTTTGACTTATTTATGAAAGTATATATATAAAATACATATTTTTATATAATCTATCTATCAATACATATATATACATATCTATATCTATCTATCTATCTATCTATCTATCTATCTATCTATCTATCTATCTATCTATCTATCTATCTATCTATCTATCTATATATATATATATATACAGTATGTCCATTTAAGTCCTTGCCATCCTCTTAAATTCAGAACGGCTACTACTATATTTATAAAAGTTGTGTCTAGGTATAGTAAAGTAGCCATGCGCTACTGAATGAAACAGTCTACTGCGCCACCTGGGGGAAAACTGCGGAGTTAACATTCGTGTTTCGAAAACGGAACGAGATAGAGAGAAAAAGTGATTTACAAAGTTGTAGGGCATCCTCCATTTAGTTCGAAAAGATACCCTGTAAGCATTAATGTGAAGAATACAACTGTTAAAACGCGTATATGTTGTTTCGTGCTGTGACGTGACAAAACGATCTTAGAAAGAAAAAAAACAAATAGTTATGACAATGTACTTTATTTAAGATGTTCATATTTCTCACCGTCAGCTGCAATGCACATTTAGATCCTCGCTTGAAAATCACGTTGCCCACGTTGTAGCATACAGCATAACACGTTGGAACACACGACCGTAATGCGTCGTTTAAGATCCTGCAACTTTTGTAAAGGGGTCGCATACACCTGCTGTTTCAAGTATCCCCAGCGCGCAGTAATGGTTGATTTGCCTATTGTACATGCCATTCCATTAAAAGCAAGCCTCATCCGTCCACATTATATCTGCCAAGAATCCTGGCTGGACGTGTATCTGGTTCATGATGAAGTTGCATCATGCATAGCGTCGCTCGGCATCCCCATCCACTAAAACCTGTTCAGGCGTTGGTCGGTATGGATGATTACCTGATTCGCTTAGGATTTTCCAAACCTGACTTTTGGAAAGACCACAGTGCTAATTGATCTCTCTTACGCTGCATTTTGGATATGTGAGGGCATATGCTAATACCTCATCCGGTTGAACTTGCCGTGATACCTTAACTGGTCTGCCAGATCAAGGTCGACTAGTAACTCAACGCGTCTCCCTTAAACGTTTTACAACAGTTAGGATGGTTTGATGAGAAGGATGCGGGACTGTAGGGTAACGTTGGCGGTATAACCTTGCGGCTGATCGTGCCTTGCGTCGACATTCCCTGTACAGTAAAACCATCTCACAATACTCACATTGGAATACTCAGCCATGTCTATGAGCATCAACATACTACAGCCCCAAGAAGAAGTCTCTTTTATAGCTGTCTCAGGTGAACAGGCGTGACGTTTCTTACGTATTTGCACACTGCATACAAATTGTTGGAATTATTTTTATGATTCCGTTCTTCCATTTCGAAATAATAGTGAAAAATGTAATCACGAAAATGATTTTTTGTTTTTTCAAATATGCACACGTACGATGTGCCATGTCACGGCACAAAACAACAAATGTGCGTTTTAACCATTGTATTCTTCACATTAACAAGGTATCTCTTTGTACTAAATCGAGGATGCTCTACAACTTTGTAAATCCCTTTTTTACCTATCTCGTTCCGTTTCGAAATACGAATGCTAACTACACAGTTTTCCACCAGGTGATGCAGTAGTCTGTTTCATTCAGCAGCGCATGGCTACTTTACTAAACCTAGACACCACTTTTATAAATATAGCAGCAGTTCTGAAGTTAAGAGGGTGACAAGGGACTTTAGTGGACATAATGTATACATACATACATACATGCATACATACATACATACATACATATATATATATATATATATATATATATATATATATATATATATATATATATATATATATATATATATATATATATATATATATATATATATATATATATATATATATATATATCAACTTGAAATCGCTTAACATCTTTTTAGAAACTGCTGAAAATAGAATATCTTAATGCAGAACAGCAGAAAATCTTTTGAATTTAAAATCGAAAAAAATGTGTCTGTGGCGAAATTGCAGTTTAAGTACGTAAGGTTCACACTTTGTAACTGAGATGACTCTGATTTTAAAATAATCTCTTCGAAGTATAAAAAGAAATCTTTTGGAAGAAAAATCCACTTTTTCCTAGCATGTGCGTAAAGCAGAAAATAGATAACAATATGTAAAACAGTAGGCAGAAAAAATCCTTTAGTCTCAAGAAAATGATTTTACATGAACTTTTTCACTTCTTCGGGATTAAATGTCAAAGAAGCGACTGAAATATCTTGTATTACAATGTTGAAATTGAAATAAAAATCCAAATTCATGGAGGTTTTTTTATCACAAAGGGTATTTTGAAGTGTGTTGTATCAAATTTTTTTCTTATATCATTATTATCTACTTCAATGTAAAATATATGTAAATTTAAAATTATAAAAATGCAGCAAATTTCAAAATTAAAATTTTGCATTTTTTTGCTATATTTAAAATTAAAGAAGTACATTTATTTATCAATTTTGTACTGCAGTTAGTGGGCGAAATACTTTATTTCTATTTCACATTTCTTAATTATTACAATCTAAATTTGTTTTTATAATTGAAGTGATTCTTCTTAAAATAATAGATTGAAGAGAATATATTTATAATAAGAAATTGAATGTATAAATTATATGATTTTTATAAAACTTTTTATGTATTAATACGATTTTCAATTAATTATAATTATTTAAAAGTTTTATGAAAATATATGAATGTTTTGACGCTAAAATATCTATCCATTTTTAACAGAAAGAGAAATTAAAAAAATTAAATCAGGTGCAGTACATTATTTTATAATATACTTTTAGTAATAGTTTAATGCAATAGTTTCGATGTTATAAAATACAACTTAAGAGTATAATAAGCTCCATACTACAATTATTATGACAATATAAAATTATATTTAAAAATATCTTCTGATATAATTATTTTTTCATTTATCTAACGTGTGTAATTTAATTTCATTAAGTTGAAATTTTCTTGGAAAAGTGTAATTTTATAGTAGAAAGAAATAACACTGCAAATGTATCTAATCATTTTTATCTAATGCTAATCATTTTTTTCATAGAAAATATTATTTAAATGATATTTTTTTTAAAAAAATTATTATTTACATGTTAATAGAGGAAGGAAATTTTAAAAGAATGTCTAGAAAAATATATGGTTTAACTTTTTAGCGCATTTAAATAATGTTAATACCCAATTTTACAGATACGATATCTATTTGTTGAGAATGTTGTTGTTACTAATGACACTTGGACAAGCCAAGCTCACTATGCCTTGGCAATTTGAATTTAAGTCAATTGGGAGCGTCTTTCGTTTTAATCAGAGCACCATGAAGGTGAAAGTACGACTTTGCTCTACAGACATGTCATAGGTACCCGTTGATAGGGTAGGCAACCATTCACACCTCATTCATGCAAGGAAAGAACAAAGACAGGATAGATAGAGAGAGCAAGTACATCCATGCCTGAACCGGGATTCAAACCCAGGACCTCCTTATCCGCTGTCAGGCACGCTGACCACTAGACAAGTTGGGCGGCTTGCTAGGAATAAATATTGGATACGCAAATTGTATGTATATAATTATGGGTTAATATAAAGTATTATTTTTCCTACACTAGGAGCTATATATAATATAATAAAATTCATTATTTTCTTATTAAATAAGTGTTTTTAGAAATTTTATGTTCTAAATCTCATTTATTAAATATACGTGCCCTTCAAATCTGTGGAATCAATAGTCTTGTAGTCAGTGGTTGAGCAGTTATCATGGGTGTATTGTTCTGCAGAAAATATCCTCCCCCCCTAGATCAATGTCAAAATTGAGAAAGTGGATCCTCTGGTGGTTCCGGAGCAGTTCAGTACAAAATCGTACTTTCACATCCGTGATGCTCTGGTTAAACGAAAGATTCACCAGACTGACTTCAATTCGCGTAGACAACAGCACAGCGAGCTTGGTTTGCTCAAGTGTTATAAGTAATAACAACGTATTTCATTAAAAATATTAATTAAATATTATAAGTGACATAATTCATATTAAGAAATAATTTGAATTAAATATTTTTGTTTGGTGAAAAGGTAAAAAAATTAGGGGCGCTCCGTGGCTGAGTGGTCTAAAGCATCACCGCTAATCGCTTGAGAGCGTAGGAGTGTGGGTTCGATTCCCACCATGGCCCTGGGTGTTTTCTTCGTTATTCTTCTGTGGTTGTACATCTGTCATTGTGCTATTTGTCCTATTATCGACGAAGACTTACAAGCGGATCTCAAGAATCAAGCATACAAGCCTGAATATATGTAATGTAATAAAATAAATAAATAAAATAAAAAAATAGAGAATATTAATGCTTAGGCACTCTAAATTATATGTACTAACAACCATTCGTTATATAGCAATCACTTTTACTTATTTTAGCAATACATTTTTAAACAAATTCAGTATTTTTTAAGTTATAAGGCATATTTTGAGGAAAAATGGCTAAACTTTAGGCATAAAAAATATACCGTTTATTAAATGAAATCGAAAAGGTGTAACAGCCGATCAGGCACTAAAGGTGTCGCAGCGGATTTGGAAAAATAAAACGAGTATTTCCTCAGGTGGTTTTCCGTTTTGCTTTTGACAATTTCCTTTTTGTATGCCGCTTTAAGAATTTGAAGTAAAGAAAATTTTAAAGCAATAAGAATAAACTTTTAAGTTTAAAGAAAAGAACACAAACTATGTCCCCTGTTACTTCACTTTGTTAAAACAAGAAATATTTTTAAAATAATATCGGAATCGGGTTTATATTAAAAAAAATATTATTGTAATTCATCTATTTTTAAATTTTATTTTTGAATTATATGAACCATTAAGAAAATATTTTTATAAAGCATATTAGATACAATAAAATATGTAAATAGTGACAGAATTTCTATTTATATTGCTGAAACTGCTAATGGAATGTCAATTTTAATTTATTGTCTGTTTGTCTAATGAAATATGCAGTTATTTAACTGGTTATATTTCAAAGTGAAATAAATTATTTATTATAAAAATAAATAAATTCAACATATTTATTTCTGAGTCTCAAATTTAAATGTCTCTGATAAGTTCAATTTTTATATTAATCTTTTTCAATTTTTTGATAAAATTACAAAGAAGATTTAATTTTTATGGTTTTTCTTCTTATTTTTCTTAGTATGTAATGTAGAGATTTATAACGCTGGATGTTTTTATATAAATTTTAAATGTCTATATATTAAATTACCTTTCACTTTATGGACATTTCCTGTGAACACAATGATGTTAATTTTGATAAAGGAATATTTAAATTTTCAACCTTATTTTGCAGAAAATGTTAATTTTCACAAAAATATATAATAATTTTGAAACGGAAGATTATATTAAAATACTTGTATCATAAAAATAAAACAATAAAAATACTTTTTTTCAGAATCAACCATTTAATGGTTATCGTGTTAACATTTGAAGAAGTATAAACATTATTTCAGTATTGAGAAATTAAGTATATCTCTAAAGCTTTTCCATAAAAAAAGCCACCCAACTTGTCTAGTGGTCAGAGTGCCTGACTGCGGATAAGGAGGTTCTGGGTTCAAATCCCGGTGCGGGCATGGATGTACTTCTCTTCTCTACATTGTCTTTGTCCTTTCCTTGTATGAATGAGGTGTGAATGGTTGCCTACCCTATAAACGGATCCCTATAGCATGCGTGTACTGAGGAAGTAGGACTCCATACCATGGTTCAGTTGGGAAAGTGAAGCAGCGCACCTCATATTGCCAGCCTAGCTGGCACACGACAACAACAACATAAAAAAGTAACATTTTCGAAAATAAATTATTAAAACACAAAAACATTTTTATTAGATTTGAATTACAACTTTAGGAATTTATACGAAATTTAATATATTTAGTTGAATAATTTCTATCCATTAACTACTAAAATATTCGTAAAAAACTATAATTTATTTCTTATAAATGCATTTGTGTGTGTGTGTTTGTTTGATCACTTCATATTTTTTGTACAGAAATAAATACTACTTTTTACTACCAATATTAAATATTTGTAACTTTTGCTGACATATTTTATTGATATAATATGGGTTTTATTGTAAAAATCTTAAAAAATACCCAATTAAAATATTTATTTTCTTATAAAAAAAGCAAATTTAAGAAATTCCGTTTCTTTTAGATAAAACATTCATTGTATTTTTTAAGATACACCAATTTTTTTAAGAATCTCTCAACTGTGTTTTAGCCTCTAATGCTTTTTTTGCCTAAATTTCTACATTTTTGTACTTGATAATTATTGAATAAAATTTATAAGTACCATTAAGTTAAAGACAATAATATTCCACGCATGAAGTTTAAAGTGTCAATTTTAATCTATACACTATAATCAAAATTAAATAAATTTTAATTGTACATGTTATATCAGCATCAAATTTGTACACATTGCATAAAACTAGTTAACTATTACTGGATCACATTTATCAATAATGATAGGAAATTCTTAAAACAATAACGTTATTATTAATGTTGAGAAAAGTAATGAAAAAACATGCAATTAAATTTCATAATTTGAAAGTTAAGATAGGCAAATTTAAATGAGGGATAATCCTAAGAATATAAATATTCTATGGAACACATAATAGGAAAACGTAAATACATTTTTTAATTTAGGCTTTTGGCTAAGAATATAGATATTTATTATATTATATATTGGTATATAAATTTTCTGTGATATAAAATTTGACAATATGGTGAACATGCAATTAGAGGAATAAATAATATGCTGAATGTACAATAAAATATTAACAGAAAGTTCTTCTAATGTATTTTACTAAAATGCTTAAACTTTTTACAGTAAAAAACTTATTCTTATCATAAAAGTAAGATTCAATTATTTAGAGTATGTTTTGCATTATGAAACTGTTTTATTATTTTCATTTATCTAATCAACTAAGTGCGATGAAAAAGATATGAAAGTATATCTAATATATACACTGTCTTGACAATTTTATGGAGCATTATACGACATATTTTTGAGGAAAAAAATTAGCTGTAAGATAATTTTAGGTACTGTTTCTTGTTTTCGGTGTAAATGGTGACATATAAGTAGGATCTATTACGTAAGAGAGTACATTTTAACCTCAAGGGATTAGCCAACTTTAGAAAAAAGGTCATAGAAAAGCTTATATTTTATGAAAGAATTTTGTTGCATTCTACTCTGTTGAATATGTATGATATGAATATTTTGAGATGAACTTAAAGATTTGAGATGTTTTAAAATTACTTATGTGAGAATTTACTTCCTACAAGAACATTAAATAATTCATCATTTTACGTATATTTATAAGCTTTTTTAGTTAATAAATTCATTTTTAACCCTTGAAACAACAATGTATTCAGAATTAACTTCCATGTGCCAACTGATATAGGAACGGTTAGCGTCCTCAACTTCAAAGCATTAGGTCCCAGGTATGAATCCTTGTTCGGACACGTGTTTGTGCATGTGTTACTTTTCCCTTTCACCTTTGGGGAGAATACGGCCCACTCACTGTGTAAGATGCCATCACATTCTTCTCTTTTAGAGCTTAATAGTTAAACCCTAAGTGTTCAGCAGGGCATCAGAAAAGAAAATACTAAGATTTTTAAAACTAGCATCATTAAAAATCCCAAGCACGCACACACAATCTTTCTTATGCATGCCTTAATTTGTAACGGTAAATTAATCTCGCCTATTTCTCACAGTTATTCAATTTTATGGAAATGTCTCTCTAATAATATTAGCTAATGTCATTAGGAAATAAAATCTTGAATTAAAATATTTTTTTCCTATGAACAAGTTATTCTGTAATCTTTTTATGTTTTTATTGGATATGACACTAAACATTAAGGGAATACACTAAAATATAATGTGTCGCAAATTAATTAATTGCGAATCATATTTTATGATTAGTTTTCCTCTTATATGAATTCAGTTACACAAATAAAAGTATTCATTGAATAAGAGATTAACTCAAAAGATTTAATTAAGTGATATCAGTATATCTAAAAAATATGATTTATATTATAGCGAAAATTATTCCTCCCGATCAAGGACTTCGTGGCTCAGTCGGTAATGCATCGGACTCGCGAGCCGGAGGTTGCGGGTTCAAAAGCAAGCGGGGCAAGTTGCGTTAAAATTTATTTCTGTTAATTTCTTAATTTAAGTTAATTATGCAAATTCATGTAAATTTCAGTTTCCAAATTTCTGCGGGCCTTCCAAGTCTGGAAGGTTCCAAAATTGTATATAAATAGCGACTGATTAGATTTAATAATAATAAAATCTTGATATAATCTTGAGCGCTTTCGTTTCCATTGGCTTTACTACATTCACTTCATCTACGCGACAATATAAAGATACTAACAGGCTTAAAATAAAAATTTTATAAAAATTATACCCATTTTAAATTAATAAATTTAAGAGAAACTATGAAGATCAAAACACAATATACATATATAATTAAAAAGATAAGAAATGGAAACCTAATAAAATTGAGAAAAGCATTAATTTAATAGAAATAGCATAAATGTTTTTTCAAATACACAATATGTTAATAGAATAATAACAGTTTTAATGTTACGGCTTACTTTTCTCATAAATATCGGTGTTCAAGTTAGTACATGTAATTGCTAGTATAAAATTATTAAATGACGTCATTTAATTACATTAATTCTGTAGTTTTGAGAGTTAATTTTCATTTCATATTCTAATTCTTATACTTAAAGTATAGGAAATATATAATCACACCCACTTCTCCATATCATTCTCTAAACTTTCTGACAAGGAAAATGAAATTTTTTATAGAAAATCCTAATTATTTGGGTATTATAAATATACGAAGGATAATATGTTTCAAAACATTTATTAAATATAATAAACTATAATAATATTTTTGAAAATGTGATTTTAGAATGATAAAAAGTAATGAAAAAATAAATTTCTATTTCCCATGATTGTTATATTTACATTATTGTTTTTTGGGAAATGAATTTATAAATGAAATATTCAAAAATTTTTAATCTACTCTACTGGCCATTAAAATTGCTACACCAGTAAAGCGGCACACCACACACGTGAAATTTGCGTGACAGGTAGAACTTTCTGTGATATGCAAATGATTAGATTTTCAGGGCATTCATACAAAGCAGGCGACAGTAGCGACATCTACAATGTGTATAAAACCAGAGATTTGACAGCAGTTTTCTCATACTCAATTTCCGTTTCAACGTTGTTTTCGGCAAAGAAAGTTGTTGTAATGCCTCATGTAGGAAGAAGAAATGCCTAACAGCACGTGTCTGACTTTGATCAAGGAAGCATTATAGACTACCGGGATTGCGTTTATCGTACCGCAAAATTGCTGCTCGCGTCGGTCGAGACCCC
>CM075855.1:22601304-22676304 GCA_037975125.1 Latrodectus hesperus | reverse complement strand
TATTTTAAATCTTGCTAAGATTGGCTAATTAGCGAAATTTTATTCCCAGAAAATATTTTAGATTTGCTCCATTAATATAGTATTATTAGGAAATCCAAAAACTGGGAGAAGATATAGAGCCTGAACAAAATGAAAATATCAAAAGAAAGATATTGAGGAAGTCAAGGCCTCAAGTAAAAAAATGGAAGACAGCTGACCAGAAAAATTTATAAAAAGAGATGTGAAGTATAAAATTTTTAAAATGCCATTCTTTGAGAATTGCTGTCATTCGAAAAATTGATAGAATCTCATCAGTGTAGTGGTATCGTTTCACGCTTACAAGACATGGATCTATGGTTTGATCCTCAGGCTGGACAAGGTCAATTCAGCCTTTCATCCCTTCAGTGGGTTAGAAGTTGAAATAGACGTTTATAATAAAATTGTTATATAAATTATAATTTTGATACATAAGCGAAAATGTCGAAAGAGGCGTGACATGCAAGAATCTTGCTGTTATTTCTCTTACAGTAAAATTGGAGGCAATTAAGAGCCTGCAACATATGCTGAACTTAAGCATTGCCATTTTTAAAAATTTTGGTTTTTGTTGTTTTCTTCTCATATATGATGATGGATGATAAATTGATGGCATAATGTTTTCACTCATATTTTAGTTGAATGTTTATTCAGTAATCAGGGGTAAGTATAATACTTAAAATCAATTTTGGCTTTGGAAAAGCATAAATATTTGATTCCATCATATTTAAATATAGTGCTTTTTGCATCTTATTATTCTTTGATGAAAAGTAACTTTTGTGCTATAACTTCAAAAATAATCTTCTACATGCAAAACAAATACAAAGTATAATAGCTTTTATAAAATGATCACATTCATATAAATTTTAATTCATCTATAATTATATTAATTTAAAAGATATAGCATTTTTTCTTATTTTCTAACACAAAATTAAATTTAATTAATTTTACACTTAATAAAAATCTATTAAAAATCCGAAAATTTTGTGATTTTGTTAAGAACTACTGGCAACTTGAATAAAAAAATTAACTAGTCATCAATTGACTGGAAGTAAACTTAATTTTAGTCTCATAGATTCTCTTTGGACAGAAAATTTTGTGTTCAACTGAAACCACTTTTGAATTGTGAAAATATGTCGTTTTCCATTTTTCAAAGATAGAAATATATCTTTGTGTGTATAGAAATATATCTTTGTGTGTAATGAGATAGAACTTACAATTTATGGAATTTATTCCTATGAAACAAACGAATGCTGTCAATTATCTATGAAAATAGCTCCCATAAACATTTCGTGAAAATATAAATATTTCCCAATTTAATAGGAATAATCATATCAATAGATAAATTTTTAAATTGTGCATTTTTCTGATAAATTATAATTACATTTGCTATCTTTTAAATTAATTGATCAATAAGGAGAAAGTAATTCTCATTCACTTCATATTTTCTACATTTGTGTTCACACTTATTCACTCTAGAATATTGTAATAATTAGAGATAGCAACATTAATTTGTTTCCAAAAAAAATTTCAATAATTCATACGTAATTAAAGTGAAACATTTGTCAGAAAATTACCTCAACTTTTAATTACTGAATTTACAATTAAAATGAAAAAATAATGAATAAAGAATTTAACTTCAAATTCATTTTATTATTTTTAAAGTTCAAATATTTTTAACCAAATTATGTATACTTTTTGGCCGCCAATAAATTATTCATACCTTTCATGTTGTTTTTTTATTTTTTAATATGCGCCATCTAATATACTTCTGCATTCGGTTATTTTAGAAATTTGTTTTATTTCTTCATACAATGAAGGAAACTCAAAAATGAACAAACAAAATTTATGCAAAAAATTAAATTTAGTAATTAAATATAACATAAACTATTTTATTTAAAATGATATGTTCTGTCATTGGCAGAAATCGAATATTCAGTTTTAAAATAAACATGTTTATGAACGTTTATTGTTGATAATTTAAACATCCGCGAAAAATTGTTCAATTTTAAAATACTGAATAATACAATATCAGAAGCAAAATTGTAGTGAATTTAAATCACGTTAAATATTGAGATTTAGAAGGGTTAAGTTGCCACATCACATTCATATTTGTTGTATAATTCATAATCGCTTGTTTTATCCTTATTGCTTAGGTTGATTTTAGGAGTTTAAGACGTTTGATTTCTTAATAATCGATAATCTCTCGCTTTTTTATTATTGCTTGATTTAAGACGTTTGATTTCTTAATAAGATTTTGTAAAAACTTCTCACAAACCCAAAGATTCGTAAATTTAATCTATTTGAATAATTCATTCTACTTTTTAAATAATATTTTAATTGCCCTTTTAATTTACAGAATCTATCGTCAATTTAAAAGTGCGGTGTAATGGGTCTTCTAAAGAAAATATACCAGATGAATCTCTGATTTGAACCAATCTAACAGGAATCCTTTTACTTATGTGATAGTAAGATTTCAAATTATATTATTAACTAACAATAAATGACAAACAAGAATATTACCTGAAAGTTTAATTTATCTATATAAAACAAAAATTAAAATTAATACTTTAAAAATAAATAATTTTCAGAGACTAATTACAACCATAAACATTCAAGTTCCTATTTCAGTATTTTCAGATTTATCATTGAAATTTAATATCTTTCAATGCTTTTGTAAATATATATTAATTATTACAAGCAATCAAAGGAAGCAAAAATCATTGAAACTGTTACATGTTAATAAAATATTATGAAAACTCTATATGATAATATGATGTCACATAAATATTTAAAGGATGAAAAGTTTATCATAAATAATATTAATAAAGTTATAATAATATATATAATATTAATAAATAATGATTATTATAATATATTATATATTAATAAAACTATATTAATAAATAATAAAAGTAATAATAATAGGCTTTCTCATAAGTCGTTATTATTTTTCTAAATGTCCTTTTTTGTATTAATCACAACGAGTATAATTTTTCTTGGTCGTAAGAAATTATATGAGTAAAACGTTTTACTCAACATATTAAATGTGATTTCAATAGAAAATCACAAATTTAATCTATAAATTCAACATTAATATCCCAAATTATTAAACAAAATTTAAATATTTTAGCATTGCATTCCATTAATCGCATTATCAATATTCAAAATTAGAGTTATTCTTTCACTTTGAAAAATATTTTCATGTTATTGTGCATTCTAATTTCTGAAGAATAACTAATTCAACATTACACTCCAGATTTGCATATTTTCATGAGTCGCTTTAGTTTCCTCTGCATTTGAATAAAGTGCATCTATTCAAAAATTGCTCAAATGTTTTTTTATAAATACGTACTAAGTTCATTTTTAAAGAAAAAATTTGTTTTTTGTGTTTCTTAAAAATAAACATATACAAAAATGCTTTTGTGTCAATTCTTGTATGTATGCCTCCCACCAAAAAAGAATATTTTCATTTACATGATTCTATCTTTGATCACATCTTTATTGCTCAATGATATTTTAAAACAACTCAGTCGAAGTAAAATACATCTAATTATAACATGTTTTATTTTTCAAAACTTTATTTTTTTAATTATCATTGAAATTAAATGCAATTTAATACATAAATTTCCCTTAATTTCAAGGATAAAATGATAGCTATTAAAGTTAATTTTAATGGTAAGAAAATTATTATAAAATCACAATATTTATAAATTTAGCAGAAAAATAATAGGAAAGTAACAAGACAAAAACAGAATGCTGTTAAACACACGTTCTTTTTGCTTAAATCAAATTATTTGTTTGACTTAACTTTCTATAGATTTTAGACTAGATATCAAAGAATAAAAGCTATGTCAATTGTTTGATTTAAATAAAATATTGAAATAATTTTGTTTCACTTGAAAATATTTTATCTTGCGAAAACATCTTTCTTTGTCTACACAAACACTATTTAATCAAATATTGATATGAGGTTTAAAATATATATTTACTATAATTACAACCAATTTATGATTGTTTCAGAAATTCCAATTCCATATCATTTGTTATGCCATTAAATATTATAAATATATCATAAAAATACAGATTTGTTTTAAAATAAAATTGCTTGCAAAAATTGCTTAGTAGTTCATTTGTTTTATAAATTGTGACTACTTCAATGAATTTGAAAACTAACTAGAAATAATTACCTTCTAAAGTACACAAAATTGTACCAAATTATTATACTTTAAGGGGATCACAGATATGGCCATAAATAAATAAAATATATAAAATGTCAATTTTAATGCTTAGAAATTTATAGCCTTTTTCAACTGATAAAATCCAGAAAATTATTTATCATATTTTCTTAAAACATTGCAAGTGTATTATTATTAAAAAGAAATGAAGGTTAACATTAGATAAATATTTCATGAAATACATTTAGCACACTATAAAATTAGCAACTTTCTGTAGAAGGATCAAAGCTATAATAATAACGGTATGCTAATGTAAAGAGTAAGTAAGATCAGGAACCATGAAACAGAACTTTTATTTCTTAATAATAATTAGGAGTGTTTAAAATTATGTTATGTACGATATCTATGGTTTAAAGATTTTACCATTTATTAAAAAATTTTCTCTCAATATAAACATAATGTGAAAAACAAAATATCCGCTTGCATTTTTTTGATAAAATTTTTCTTCCAATTATTTATATTATTTGTATAAATATCAGTCTTTGTAATAGTTTTTTTCTTTTATATTATATCTGCAGTACTGAATTTTATTCAAAAATAACATTGTGTTTAAAAAATTATTCTCATAAAATATTATTTTGAACTTAAATATTTTATATTCATTCTCATTATATAGAAAGTTAAAGAATATTTTATATAAATCATTTTTATTCATTTACTTTCCTACGTTAATATTTAGTAATAGTCTATGCAATCAATTCTTTACATATAAATAATAATAAATTTACTTGTACTTCAATCAGAAGTATAATATAAAAAGAAAATAATAAAAAATTAAAAAATTAAAATAATATTTTAATTCAATATTGGTAGCAAAAATGTGGTAACTATAGATTAATTATAATATTAATAGTAAAGCATCCCAACATCTGATAATTTATATATTGTTTTGAAATACAATAACTAATTTTATTGCTTGAATATATGTTTAATAACAAATATTACATTTTAAGGATTAGAAAAATTTATCTAAATTTTTTTAACGAATGTGTTGGAAATATTTGTGTTTCTTCACAAATTAAATATAAAATATTTACATTATTTTTTTATTGTTTTTTACCAAAATCTCCTATTTTAAATTAATCAATTTAATGATGATATATGTGAAATAACTTTTTATATTTAAATCACTCTAAAAAGGGATTGCTTTAAAAAGTATAAGTAAGTATTTTTAAAAGCAATTTTTGCTTGCAATATTTTTAAGTTAACAAAATGAATACTTGAAGAATATTCTAATAGGAAGTAAAATGTACATTCCAATAATTGATAACTTATTGCTTATGTTATAGGGAATCACGTAAGTAAAATATTTTTTACTATAAAGTTTAAAATTGACTATTTTTAAGCTGGGTATTCCAAAGTTTTCTTTAATTTTTATTAAAGAAAACTTTTTTTTATTTTATTTCCTCTATTATGCACGATATTAAGTTTATCAATTATCTGAAAAACCAAATAATGAATTGCAACCAAATAATTTTTCAAAATTAATTTAACATTCAAGATAATTTGTATCTTAATTTTTCAAGGATTTAATTATCAATATTTTAAGAATAGGAATACATGTAAATTCTATAAAGCATATATATTGTCACTTATGAATATTAGACAATCCAAGCTCGCAATAGCGATAGCTATGCAAATTTTAGTAATTAGGGAGCGCCTTTAGCAGAGCACCACGAAGGTGAAAAGATAACTTTACACTAAGCTCCTCCGATAGATGGCGCCACAAGAGGATTCACTTCCTTAATTTTGACATTAATCTGGAGGGGGAAGGAATTTTCTCCAGATCATTGCACCCATGCTAATTGCTCATTGACCGACCATAGAATTTCAATTCCACGGATTTAATGAGCACGTATATCGCAAGAATCAGTTGGTATTTGGCGGCATTGGGAGTCGACCCCCGCCCTTCCGCACGGAAGACCAATGCCCTAACAAAACAGCCCATAAAATATATAAACATTGCATAAATACTGTATCAATTAATTTTTATTTTAAATATTTTATTATTTCATTACTTTATTTTAACGACAATATTAAAATTAATATTTGTTTATTGCATTTACTTTTTTATAATTTTTCCTTAATTTATTTACATCAAAATTTCGAAATGATGTATGTTACGAGGAATGCTTGAACTGTTTCTTTGATAATACTCTACGATATTATATAAAAAACTTTTTGAATAAAAAAAAGATTTAACATGCTTTTGAGTTCAAAATAGATATTTAATTTTCAGGTGGTCTTTTCAAAATTTAAATGTTTAATTTTTGTAAGAATTTATAAATTAAACGTGTAATTTTTTGTAATCTCCATTACTAATTTCTTTATATTTCCAATTAGATTTCTTTTTTTAATATTTTTAAAACCTGATGTTTTTAGCAAAATTAATCAACTTCGTAACATAGCAGAAAAACCTGGAAGAAAATATTTGTATGTATTGCAGAAATATGTTAAAAGAAGCCAATAAATAATATAAAAATCTATATAAAACTAAACCTTGTATTTTACTTTTATTTTGACATTATACATGCATAATATAAAAATTAGGTAAAAAATTGAATTATTTTGTAGTGAATGAATATTTTTGTCGCACATCTTTTTACATTTTACTCATAAAATAAAAATAATAAAAATAAGTGTTTATTTTTTTCATAAGATGTGTTAGAAAAATTCTCATTTTTTATTAAGTTAAGTTGGTATTAAAATTTATGCAAAGAAATAAATTAAATATAATTATTTTATTTCCATGGCTTATTGTAAAATTCAAATGTATATAGTATTTTGAAAAATGAAAACATTTGAAAATAATATAAGAAATTAGTTTCTATTTTTTCAGTTTTTATAATAGATATGAATTTCAATCTTGAAAAGAGAATGTTTTTTAATAATTTATGTATGATAAAAATTATCTTAACATATAATTTACTTTATACTCAAAATTAATATGGCGTTATAAAAAGTTCCTCATTCTTTCCCTTATTAAAAGAACAAATACAGCTGTTTTATAACAAAAATTTAATATAAAAAAATATGAGTGATTTTTCTTCTCTCACATTTATTTCTCAAAATTCATTTTAAAATGAATAAGGAATCATCAGCACAAGAAATTTAAATTATCTGACTAAACTCCTGTACTGCAAATTTATGATCATTTTATGAATTTTTTCAATCAAAAAATAAAGTATATAGCCTACTGCATACATTATAATGAACTGAACGATATTGCATAATTTACTGCAAAGCCTAAGTTTATCTTCTGTGGCAACAACGAACATTGTCTTATTTTGATGTAAATTTATTCCACATTGTATTTCATATTCAAAATATTTTATTCCTATTTATTTTTTTTAAATTCATGTACTTAAAAATTGCATAAAAACATTCTATAAAGTATCAATTTATGCGTTAAAATTAAACATTTTAGTATTAAATATATTATATTAAAATGTTTAATATATAAAGCAAAATATCAATATTTAATATTTTAAAAGTGAACGTTTTTAATGACTTTATGAGATTACAAATTAATAAAGAGTGGGTCAATGCATAGCTATAAGCAATTAAAAGCAATAGAACCATGAGAATACTATACAAAGACAGAAAAACAAATAGTTTAAAATACATTTAATTTCATGTTTACACCTCAATTAAAATTATCCTTATTAAGTACAGTAAGAAAAATATCTTCATGATTAATAAACTTGAATATTTTAACAAAATTGTAACTAGAGGAATATAATAATTGGGGAATATGGAACACCTAATATTTGAAATTTATCCAATATTTTAATTAATTATAACCAGAGTGTTATTGTAAACCGATTTATATCTCATACACAAAACAAAATTTATGTCTCATAAATTTGCCTTTTTACTGGAACTTCGTATTATGTAACAGAAATAAAATTCGTATTGAAAGTGTAAAGCACAAACTTATATAAATATACGAATAAAATTTACAAATTTTGAGGAAGATTAAAGCTTCTTTTATTTGTGTTAAATTTTTAAACAGATGCATTTCAGAAAATAAACTAAGCATAAAACTTTTTTAGTTATACAGTTAATATGAATTTTAAAATAGTAATCATCCATATAATAAATAATGATAGAAATACTTAATGAAAACTTAAATAGCCATTGAAGAACATTATTAATCTGTCAACAAAATATAACAAATATTTAAATTGTTATATGCATTTTAATTATTAGATATTCATTAAATTTGTTAACATTTTGTAAATAATTAAAATATCTTTTACTGTTGAGTCAATAAATTTTTTATAAATTCCTCTTATTTTTCATATTAAAATTTAATTGGGTAATAAATTCAAATCAACTGATTTTAAACAAATTTATATTGTCATAATAACAAAACAATAATATTATTCGTCAAAACATAGAGAATTGCTTAAATAGAATAATGAAATAAAATTTAATTATATGCTGATTTTATAACTTTTCCTCAATTAACATAATGAATATAATTACTGAAATATTTTATTTGTTACATTCTAATTTAAATTTTAATTTAGATTGTTTTAAGCAAAATGTATTTTAAATTAAAATTCATAAGCATAAAAATTTATATTTTAATACCTAAAATATTTAACAATTTTTTTTTATTTCTTTTAAATTTAATCCATCAAAAATTTTGTGTCATGTAAAATAAAATTAGTTTCATAAAAATATTAATTCATAGAAATTATACTTTTAAAATATTTTATTTGATTTAATTTATTAAAATGCTGTTTGAATTTACAAGCGGATTTTCTCTGGAAAGTTTGATGTTTTAAAACTGAACATGATGGGGCTTTGATTAGAAATCTGCAAAAACGAAACAAATTCCTTATTAGAACACTTGTCAAAAAAATGCTGTCTTCTTGATTTATCTGTTGAACGTGACCCAAAAGTAATATAAAAGTTTTTTTCCTTATTTAACATCTGTCTTTTGTGATGCGTAATAATGGAAGGAAAATCTTAAAATGACATCAACTGCTTCAAAAAAGCACAACAAATTCTGGCTTTGATAAATACAGAAAGAAATCCCTAACATCTTAAAAAACTTCATTTATCTTTCTTACGTTTCCTAAAAAAACATCATTTATCTTACTCCTGGACAACTACTTCTGAATTGTCGGTGGGAATAAAATTGAGCAAGTTTATAGTCGTTTACATGTGATGTAGTGAAGTTAAAGTTATTCGTACTCATAGAAAAATTTGGTAAAGAGTTTAAATTTAAAAAAAAACTATACGTTTAAATTAATGATTTATAAATTATTTAAATTTCAAAAGTAAATATTTCTGAAGTAGTGCAGAAATAAATTAAAAATTAGTCATAAGACATAAAATAAAACAGCTAAAGTACTTAATAGAATATTGAGAAACAAACACACACACAGATATATATATATATAATATATAAATATAAATATATATATATATATATATATATATATATATATATATATATATATATATATATATATATATATATATATATATATATATATATATGTGTGTGTGTGTGTGTGTGTGTGTGTGTGTGTGTGTGTGTGTGTGGGTGTGTGGGTGGGTGTACTCTTCAACTGTTTTATTTTATGTTTTATGACTAATTTTAAATTTATTTTAATTAAATACATTTGAAGAAAAGAAATAATATAAACAAAATCTGGAATATTATTTCAAGATTTAAAACATTTTATTGATAATATCATTTTGAAAGGAAAGTATCCAAGAGTAAAAACGAAAATTTAAAAAGTTATAGTAAATTGATATAATTATAGTAGTTATAAGAAGTTTATAGTAAATAAAATATTAGGGAAAAAATGAAAGAAAATGAAAAATTATTCAATTTATAAGTTCACTAAAAATATACAAAAATTTTTTCTCAAAATGAGTACGCTATTATTGTAAAAGAAGAAACCATCATTCGTATTGTAAGGTTACTAAAAAAGAAATAATTTGAGTCAAATATTTTTTTTACCTATTTGTTTGCCATTTATAGATTTCGCGTGCGTTATTTCATTGTGGAAAGTGTCTCGCGTTGTTGAAAAATATTGATATTTTTAATTTTTGTGAACATAAAACTTATATAATTGAAATAAAACTGTTCAGTGGAAGAAAAAATTATAAGTTTCTAATAATATAATAAAATTATTATGTCAATAATTAAAATATTTAAATTATTTAATTCGATAATTTCATTAAAAAATTTTTTCTGGGGAAACTTTTTTCATAGATATTTTAAATGTTATAAATGCATATTTGTCAAGTTATTTCTTCTCTTTTCATTTGCATTATATTTATCTGAATAATATTTAATGCCTGAGAATTAGGTATAAAATTGATGGATATTTAATAGAACTTATAATATTGTTTAATATTTTTCTTCATATTATATTATATGGAGTACAATCTCACAAAAAACTACCTTATTTTTACAGCATATTATCTAAATATATTGAATTGTTTTAAAATATTTTAAAATGAAAAGCATTTAAATCATGGAAAATATTTGCAGTGATTTATTTACTTCATTTTTATGATTACCAAAACTTAACTATTTTATTTAACTATCTTGTGTTTGGAAAGATAATCAAATAAAATTTTAAAGAAAACATACACCGAGGCTAAATATGGACGTTATACGTAATTTTTATACTTTTTTTTACAAAATTATTTTAACCTGGTCTTTTTGAGTGCCATTTCAATAGTGTTAGCCTTTTACGAACAATATTTTTCAAATTATGTTAATTATTTAAATTCAGTAATTATTATTTTGCATATCTATTACAAAAATATTAATCCATATAAATATAGAAATTTGCTTAAGCCCAATTCTAAAATATAATTTCTGTAATATATCGTAGAATTAAACTGTTCATAGTTTTTTAATAAATTTATGCGAATGATATAAATCCTCGTATCATTGAAATATGTAAGGATTTTTCAATCTCATCATTTTTAATCTCGAACAATGTTTCTAAACTTTAGAAATTTATAATTCGATTCTAAATTTTTTATATTTATTTTTGGTAAACAAATTATATTCAAATGTTCATTACATCGGAGAAAATAAATGGATATATACATACATACGTACATATATATATATATATATATATATATATATATATATATATATATATATATATATATATATATATATATATATATATATATATATATATATATATATATATATATATATATATATATATATATATATATATATATATATATATATATATATATATATATATATATATATATATATATATATATATATATATATATATATATACTTTATATTTTTATTTACCTTTTTAATGCAATTAAAATTGAAACCAATTACTTTCTCAACTTTTTTCAACTAAGGCCAATCATATTTGGCAATTCATCCAAAGTACTAATTTTCTTCTATATGCTTATGTTAAGCACCTAAAGATTAGCTATAGATTAGTAGATTATCTAATTATTGGAAATAAATATTTTATATATGTATTGTAAGAATAAAAACATTAAAATTAAACAAATGGTAGAAATAAAATTGTACTCATAAAATATAGTTCTATCACGTATATGGATCAATTTCTATTCACTCAAAAAATTTCTTAAATATACATGTTTTGAATTTATATTTATTCAATTAGCAAAACAAAAAGTTTTGCTAATTGAAAGTTTGTATTTAATTGAAAGAATTGTAACAAAAAGTTTCCTATTATAGTTTTTGTTTTTAAAATAAGTATTTCTTTTAAATTAGTTCCGAAACAAAATCACCTTACAAATGACCCTGCAATGTCTCATTTAAAGAAAATATTTCAGTTAGGGATCATATTTTAAAGCAAAAGATAAGAAGCAATAGCATTTTTTTAAAAAAATTGCAGTATTAATTATAAACAATCGTTCAAGTTAGTTAGAGAATGTTACAGAAAATTAATTCTCAGAAAAATCTAGAAGACGTATGAAGATAATGACGGATTGTTAATTATAAAAAAAAAGGATAATGCAAAATAAAATTCTTAAACTACCCTGAAAGTAGTGATAAAAAATATACACTATTCATAGGATACTTCTTTAAAAATATTTGCAACAGTGTAAGAAACGAAGGAAATTAAAATGCATCTATAAAAATTTTATTATGAAGTCGCTTGTATTCTTAATGTTCGCTATCACGATTTTTTTCAATTTAATTTTAGAACTTACATTTCTTTCATTTCATTTCAGAAAAATAACTTGTAATCTTAAAAAAGGAAAGAATAAAATTATTCACATGAAATACATTTAATTTTGTCAAAATGTTATAGAAACAGACTAAAATATTTATATCCAAATTCAATAACTTCACATTGCGCATAACAATAATAAGAATATGAATTTAATGATAATATTTATTGTTATACAGTATATAAAATTATTTTAATAATTTTTCATTATATTTGGTATACATGAAATATATATATATATATATATATATATATATATATATATATATATATATATATATATATATATATATATATATATATATATATATATATATATATATATATATATATATATATATATATATATATATATATATATATATATATATATATATATATTGTGCTTAATATTTTACAATTTTTACTTACATATATTTGATATTCAAAAGATAATTCATGATAGTCCAGAAGCAATTTTAAGGAATTTTAAGGATACTACTTAAATTATCTGCTTCCCAATTAACAATGATTTTGTAATTTAAAAGATACTAAAATGCCTATTTTTGGCACTTTGAGAAATTTCCCGTTCTAAGGACATGCGTTTAACTTGGCAATGAAAAAAAGTCGTAATAGTCGCCAATTGGGGAATACCCTACTAGTTCCGAAATATTCTTATTAACAAAATGAATTTAGTCAGTATTTTCAGATATTCGATGGTGAACTTCGGTTTGTTTGTTGCCACTCGAAAAATGCGATTTTGAACTAGTAAAATAGATTGGCGACTTTTGCTACGTATTTTCATCGCCAAGCAATTCTAACGCTGTTGACCCTGGAACCAGGGGGTACGCGTACCCCTCTGGGGCTTGAGCTAGCCACCAGGCGCGTAGGCAGGTGGTGGATAGCCGAAAGTCCTGTAGGAATGACAGGATAGCCTTGAATATTGAATAAGAGGCCGCGAACCAGCTCCCGTAAACCCTGGTGTTATGCGTTCCGTGCCTAGGGCTAATTGGCACCGCGGTATTGGTGTCTTAACGGAGCCTCTAGTTGCCTGGCGAACTTCTAGAGTAAATTGCCTTGCCCAGTAACTCAGGCAATGCTGGGTGGACTGTCATATTACCTGAGATTATTTACTGTTATTATATGGCTGAAAAGACATTGAAAATAACAAACATTTCTGCTTTTGCAGGAGAAACTTCTGAAGCAGACCTTTCTGAAAAAGACAAGGGAACTCAGAGACAATCTAATGAAGGGGTAGCAATGAAACCTTCACAGGAGGTAGAAATGACCTCCAAACCATCTTCTTCTGGTGAGAGTCAGGAAGCTATCTCTAGCATGACTGACTCTCTGACCAGAATCAAGCTTAAAAAGAGAATATCTGGTGCACAGAAAAAGAGGTTGGTGAAGGAGCGCAAAATCGCTGAGGGGACTTGGGTTGAAAAACCCAAGGCAACCAAAGGCGAGAAGCGTCCTGCCAATCGGATGAACCAGGGCAAGGTCGGAAAGGCTGCCAAGAGAGAAGGACCTGAGGGATTTACTTACAGGGCGGCTCTCACGGCGATCAAGATGGCCGTGCTCTTAGAAGGTCATCCGGAAAAACGGTTAACAGAGAAACAGGCCTATGACCTGGAACTCTTGTTAACCAGGAAAATAGGAAGGAATGAGGAGGGCTTTGCCCCAACCTTCCTATCCTGTAAACTTGAAAACGGGGCTCTTATTATCAATTGTGCAGATCTGGAGAGCTCAAAGTGGCTGGAACAAAATGTCAATGATATAAGCCCTTGGCAAGAACATAAACTCTTGGTGGGTGAGGCAAGGAAACTTGTCAGAACCACCAAGATAATTGCAAAACTGCCAAAAATCTGTAATGAACTGGAACCTAAAGAGCTCCTGAGAAAAATCGAGGCTCAGAACGGTGGGGTCACTCCATTGGAGTGGAACGTTCTTAACATTAAGAACGACCCATCTGGGCGGACCATCGTTCTTAGTGTGCCTGAATTAGATGCTGCCACACTTCGTGTAAGGGGATATAGGTTTCATATTGGACTTCACCATGTGCAGGCTAAAGTACTTGATAAACCTGCTCCTGCTGATGGGGGTGAAGGTAGTTCAAGCCAACCTACACCACAGTAGAAGTGGTACTACTAACCTCAGTAAGAAATTTCTTGCTGGGGATATACACCTGGCCCTGATTCAAGAACCCTGGTTGGTTAGGGGAAGAATCAGTGGTCTCAAAGGAACTAAAGGTAAGCTTATCTATTGTACTAATGGTAACGCTAGAACTTGTATACTCTTACATAAAAACATTGAGGTTCTTCCCCTCTCTGAATTTATTCTTAGGGACCTGACAGCTGTGAAAGTCAGACTCAACATAGAGGGTAGGGACAGGGAAATTGTTTTTGGCTCTGGATACCTGCCCTATGAAGAGAAGGCTCCACCTGACCATTCTCTGCACAAGCTCATGAACTTTTGCAGTAATAACAACTTACAGGTAGTCCTAGGACTAGACTGTAATGCTCATCATGTTGTCTGGGGAAGTACGGACACAAATAAAAGAGGTGAGTACCTTTTGGAATTTATTCTAAACTATGGGTTAGATATTCTAAATGTGGGCAAAAAACCAACTTTTATTACTTCCAATCGATCTGAAGTAATTGACATTACTATAGCGACAACGCTGATTAGTAAAAATATCAAATACTGGAAAGTAGATGACAGACCTTCTGGTTCAGATCATCAAAACATCCATTTTGAAATTCACTCTAATGTGTGTCTGGATCGCATATTCAGAGACCCAGTTAGGACGGACTGGAAGAAATTCCAAGAAGAACTGACTGGGTTGATTGAGCTCGGTAACAGACCTATTAGAGACAACTACGATCTAGAAGTTACAGCAGATCTCCTACAGAGAAGTATTCTAGATTCTTATCATAACAATTGCCCCATTCGCACTAGAAGAGCTAAACTCCAATGCCCTTGGTGGAATGACTCTCTAGCTGCCGAAAGAGCAAATGTTAGAAAACTTTTTAACAAAGCTAAGAAAAATGGTGAATGGGAGAACTATAAAAGGGCCCTCACTATTTATAACAAACTTGTTAGAAAAAGCAAGATTAACTCCTGGAGAAAGTTCTGTGACGAGATAGATTCTATTTCTGAAGGAGCTAGACTCCAGAAACTCCTTAAAAGGGATGAACCTATTTTGGTTGGTACCCTAAAAGACGAGGAGGGTAATTTTGCTTCTTCCGGAAAAGGGGTTATGGAAATTATGACCAGGACTCACTTCCCGGGAGCTAGAGATATTTATAGCAACGAAGGGGAACATTGCATTGGCTCTTTGCAAAGAGTCAATAGCAATCAATGGACCATCGCTAAAAATATCATAAACTACAACATTGTTAAATGGGCAATTTTTGCCTTTAAACCTCTAAAATGCCCTGGGCCTGATGGAGTTATGCCCATCATGATCCAGAAGGCAGAGAAGGTTGTCATACCAATGCTAACTAGAATGTATAGAACTAGTTTGGCCCTGGGATATATACCAAAGACATGGCAAAAGACTAGGATTGTCTTCATTCCAAAACCTGGCAAGGACACTTATGACCAGGCCAAGTCATACAGACCAATCAGTCTTTCTTCATTCTTTCTTAAAATTATGGAGAAAATCATTGATCGGCATATTAGAGATTACTTGGGTAGAAATAGTCCCTTGCATGCTCTTCAATTTGCCTATCAACCCGGCAAATCTACAGAGACTGCTCTACATCAGCTAGTTTCCAAGATTGAAGCCACTCTGGATCAAAAGGATATTGCCTTGGCAACTTTCCTCGACATCCAGGGTGCTTTTGATAATACTTCCCATCCATCCATCCTCAATGCACTTAGAGGGGCAGGGATTAATCAGACCCTGTGTACTTGGATTGAGGCCTTAATTTCGGATAGATATATACAAATGAACATCTTCGGTGAATCATTTGAAAAAAAGACTACTAGAGGTTGTCCTCAAGGAGGTGTTCTGTCACCATTACTTTGGAACCTAGTTGTAAATAGCCTTATAAAACATCTAAATGATAAGGGCTATTATACGCAGGGATATGCTGATGACATTGTCATCCTTATCCTTGGTAAAGATTTTGACATAACTTGTCATCTCATGCAGGATGCTCTAAGTTATGTAGGTCAATGGTGCATGGATAGGGACCTGATGGTTAATCCTCAGAAAACCTACCTTGTACCTTTTACACGCAAAAAGAAACGGAAAGGTTTTTTCATACCAAGACTTTTTGATGTTGAAATCAATGTGGCTTCAGAGGTGAAGTATCTGGGCATCTATTTAGACCAGAAACTCACCTGGAATAAGCACATTGATGATAGGATCAACCGAGCAAAGAAAAGCATTGTGATTTGCAGGCGAATGCTTGGTAAGAACTGGGGTTTACATCCAAAACTGATGTTATGGATGTACACAGCTTTTGTCAGGCCCATTTTCACATATGCCGGTGTGATCTGGTGGCATAAGGTGGAACAGAAGACTGTGATTGACAGATTGAAGAGTCTACAAAGACTAGCCTGTCTCTGCATCACAGGAGCAATCTCCACCACGCCAACCAGAGCATTGGAGGTTGTGTTGGATCTGACTCCCTTGGACATCTTCATATGCAGCGTTGCAAGATTGAATGCATATAGAATGAAGCTGCAAAACCACTGGTATGACCAGCATGTTGCCAAAGGGCACAAGGGCATCACCAGGAAATTTCAAGACCCTACTTTTCTGATGCCCTCAGACATCATGGAAAAAACATACATGTTTGACAAGACATTTGATGTAGTTTTTCCAACTAGAGAGGAATGGGATAACAACATGTTTGAAACTAAAACAGGAGATCTAATCTGGTACACAGATGGATCACTGAAGAACAGCCTCTCAGGTCTGGGAGTTTGTGACATGTCACCAAGAATCAGCTTCTCTGTAAGCCTTCGGCGATACGCTTCGGTCTTCCAGGCAGAAGTTTTGGCCATTATCCACTGTCTGCAACTGAATATGAAGAAGGGCTATTACGATAAGCGGATTCTCATTTTCAGTGACAGACAAGCCGCTTTAAAAGCGCTTAATTCCTTCGAAATCAAGTCTAAAATGATTCTGGAGTGTAGAAACCTTCTTAAAGAACTGGCAACTAGAAACAGGGTGATCCTTGTATGGGTGCCAGGGCATAAAGGTATCGAAGGTAATGAAAGGGCTGATGAGCTTGCTAAACAAGGATCGTCTTTTGTTCCCATTGGTCCAGAACCTTTTGTGGGATCAATTTGAAGACCGCAAAAACCAATGTTCTTAGATGGGAAAAACGGAAGATGTATGAAGCTTGGCTCAAATCTCCAGGTCAAACCCACGCTAAAGGTATGATCTGTAGGTCATCAGTGAGGATTTCCTATGAAATTCTTAGATGCTCTAGGCAGAAGATACGTTTAATCGTAGGCTTCATAACTGGGCACTACTATTTCAGAAAACATCTCCATAAAATGGGACTGTTTCAGCAAGACCCTATCTGCAGGAAATGTCATATGCAAGAAGAAACGGCCAAGCATATCATTTATGAATGCTAGGCTCTTGCCCTCCCTAGATTAACCTCTTTAGGCATCATCCATACTAGAGAGTTACACCTAGATTCCATTAAAGGGTTATCAGACTTTATTAATAAAGTGGGTGATCCGAGCAAATGGAACTAAGAAACATTGGGTTTGGAGTTAACAGTACAAAATGCTGATAAAAGCAGAGGTGCTCAATGACATACAAACCCAACTTGAAGAAGAAGAAGAAGAAGAACGCTGTTGACACTAAAAAAAGTATACAAGACACAAAAATGACGTAAAACACAAGAAAAAAAGCTAAACCAAGCAACAAAAAATTAAAATAAAGAAAAACATTCAAATTTATAACACCAAAGAGAAAACCAAAAACACTATAATCAAAATAAAAGAATACAGTTTTAGCGAGAGATCTCTTGGGGGGGATAAATATCATACTTATACTTACTATTTGAAGGCAGGCAGCAAATTCATTGACAAGTATGATTTACAACACATCTCATTACGATATCATATTTAATTATGTGTGATGTAGCTGAAACGTTACCTGACGTCAAGGATGTTTTAAGCCAACGATAATTATAATTAAGTGACGTACTCATGATCTCAACTGTAACGAAAGAAGGGACCACTTTATGGTTAAAAATGTATGATTGTTTGAGAAATATTATTGTCTATTATATTTATATGGTATGTTTTTTGGAAAATTATAACATTTGACACAGTTTTAAGTAATGGATTCCATAAAATTATCATTAGAGGCATTCCTGAAAATAAAAATGAGAATCATTTGTAGTTTTCTAAAGAATTAATTATTTATCGTAGAAGTTATTCCAAAATATTGTTCTACTTACCTTTTAAAAGGAAAATTATAATAATTTTTAAAGAAAAATAAATTGTTTTTGTTCGTACTTTAGAAAATAACACAGAAAAGATATGAGATGAATTGAAGATATTTATCTACTAAAGTATTTGGGTTGATACTTTTTAAACAGAAACTTTAAATAATATTTAAGTTATCTATTCAGTATGAAACTTTTGTTTTTAGATATAGTAGAACGAATTACAATTTGTTTTTCACAATTAAGTAAATCTATTGAAATTTCTTACATATATGTTAAATACATTTATCATGTCTGATAACATCAGTATTTGAGTTGTTTTCCAGATTTCATATTTTGGCTATACGTCTGCAATATTTAAATATGTGTAAACTTATTTAAATGAAAATTTGGAACTTTTAAATTTCATGGTTAATGATTTTTATTATTAACAAATTATTGCACTTATCATTGGGGAAAATGATCAATATTCTCTTCATTCAATTTTATTTAACAAAATGGCAATGGGTATTGTATTGCATTTCCTTTTAAATATCAATTGCTTCAAAATTTTATGTTTTGAATTATTGTTTTAAAGAAAGAAATTATTTTTAAAATTATACATGTCTATTTTCCATCTTTTATATTATGCCCATTTTCCATTTGCTTTCAAATTGTGTTTATACTTTTTTTCTACTATTACTAAACGTGTGTCCAAAACAAGATTTAACTATGTAGAAAATGTTTTTCATATTATATAATCACAATTTTAAATGAATATAAAATTCATTCTATGTATAGACTGTTTTTAAGCTTAAAACTTTCATACTACTAGGAAAATATGTTGCCATTAGAAAGATTTAAAATGAAAGAATATGCAAATTTTAAAAATCACTAACAGTCTAAGGTGAAAGAATGTAAAAAACCTAACTATGCAAAACACATTATTAAATATGTGCATTATGAAATGGGTTAAAATTTATTATTCAAATTTTCCACCAGTAATTTAAATATTTATTCATAATATATATTTACGGAACTGTCAATGATTTTTTTACAATATTTTTTTGTTTTAAAATAAACATTTTTTAAGGTAGGAAGTAGCAATAACTTAACTAATTATATCAAGAAAAGCTTTGAAAGGAGAACATTCGCATGAAAACTTTTAAAATGTTAGTAACATAATTTCTAGAATTCAGAATCTTCAGTAATTGCATAGTTTTTTCTACAATGTAATTTCTAGAGAGAATTAGAAAAATGGGAAATAATGTTGCATTTAAAGAATACTAATGATGTTTCACTTAAAAGCTTTTAAATTATTTTAAATACATATCATCAAAGTTGAAAAAGTAAAATAAGAAAAATAAAGTATTTTTTTACAAACTTTATTTTTGATGTTCATAATCAGATTTCTTTCCATTTTATTTACTCAAATTTTATTCAGTAGGAAAAAACATATACTATATTTTATTAAATAAAAAGTCCCTATAGAAAATGTTTCTATTTTTTAAATAAGATTTGTAATATTTATATAGTTATTTTGAAATTACTCTATGAATAAAGCAGGTATTTATTTCAACAATTAAGAAAAAATATTAAATTGATTAGACAGATTTTCGTAAATTACTCGTATTTAATAAGATTAAATTAAAACATTTCAGTTTAAATTTTACTCAGTTAAAAAACATTAAATGGAGCAAATGTGACTTTTATAAACTAATTATTTTCATATCAGTTAGCATGCGTTAACTTTATCTGAAAAGTTTTAAAAATAATCAAAAATTATTTTTTAAGCAATAAGTACGAATAAACTTTTTTTTTCTGTTTTTTTTATAATTATTAGTACTTATTTTGCTATGGTACATTAAGTAACTTAATAAATCTATATTATTTAACTCAGTAGACATAATTTTAATTTACTCAAATTAGTAAATTTTAAAGTATGGGAAGTAGTTTACATTTTAACAATAATAACTTAAATTATCTGTAAAATATATTTACATACAAACATTTAGTGGAAGTTTCATTTTTTCGATATTAATCTTGTCTTGAAAAAATTGCATTGACCCAAATTGTTCAAAGAGTTTTCTTTCATGGAAGTCGATATTTTGACAAAACAAAAGAAATTTTATGAAACAAAATAAAATAAAATTTGTTAATGTTTTCATAATTGGTAGGGCAAATAAGTATTATCATGTTATTTTATCACTTACTTATAAGTACCTGAATAAAAACAGTTATTTAATAATGTATGATTGTTATTATACAAATTTTATTTGATTTTATAAATAAGCATTTCGCATGACTCGATTGCGAAATATTTTCATTCATACTTAATGTAACTTAGTTTTAAAAAGAAACTGAGTAAAATTTTCTTATTATTATTGTGATTTATTTGGTACATTTCATGATAAACATTATATATTTTAAGAAATATATTTTCATCCTAATAAATTAATAAAATCCTGATTAATCTACTAAATTATAAAGTAAAGCTTTCAACATTTTTCCTTTTCAAAGTTCATATATAGTTAAAAATTTTGAATTACGCATAGTTACCTTTAGAGACACTTTTGCACTAATTAAATAAATATTTACTAGTTAGATTAAAAATCTGTTTTTTGGAATATCAAAGAATATTTTATAAAGTAATAAATATATTTTTAAGTTATATAATAAAACAATTTTCTTGTATTGTTTATAAAATTATGGAACACAATTTTCTTGCGAAAAATTGATTAATTTACTCATCTAATAAAAAACTGCAAAAAATGAATGTACATGTCAATTAGATTTGTTTTCCATACTAATACCTATAAAAATTTAAATAAGATGTAATTGGCTAAAGAATATTTTATAAAATCAAATCATATTGTTAGAGTAATTAACAAGATATAGCAGAGCTCAAATTTTGAATTAAAGAAACTGTCAAAGATGAAATCTTTTTTTGGGTAAAGGAAAAAAGTTATATGAAATAATAAAGAAATATAAATTTTTTTTATAATTTAGACATTTCTTCCATTTGAAAAATTATATTTCAGACTTTATTTTAAACTAAAAGTATTCGTATTTATTTGAGACAGTTATCGTCAAACTTTACCATATGGTCTTAAGTTTTCCCGTATGCTATGTTACTTCTTGGAACAAATTAATAATGATGTTAAATTTAAATAAAAATGCAGATGACTACAACTTTCAGTACTTAAATTTAGGTCTCAGAGCCTCATATTGATTAGACAAATTCTTTGAAGTTGAAGGACTCTTGTTCATTTTCAATGATAATTCAACACAGGAGATAACATTTCATTCTCGTAGCAGATAAATGTTATTTACTGAATAAACCTCTGAAAGAAAATACCTTTTGTATGAATTGAAATGTTGTCTACAAAGAAATTTTATATTATTTTATAATGTTAGACATGTGAAATGACTTACTATTGATTTTAAGTGTTTGGTAGACTGATGTGTAAGGTTGGATACCTAACATTTTTGAAAAAAATTATAAGAACTATAAGGAATTATAAGAGTTACATAACTTTCGAAGTTATAGTAAAATGAATATTGAATTTATTGAAATTAAAAAAGTTTTAAATTGAAATTACTTTCAACATCGCAAATAATGAAGTTTTAAAATTTTAAATGATCAAGTTAAAGTAATGATTAAAGAATTTCAATTCAATTATAAAAACAACTTAGAATTAAAAAAAAAAAGAAAACTACATGTTTACTGTAAATTATACATTAATCTATATGATCTCCACTTTAGATCAACGTGATGATGGAATTTATTTTTCAAAAATTAAAAAAGCAGTAGTTAATAAAACTTAATTCTTTAAAGTTTAAGAAAATAAGATTATGCAACAATTAAATTATATCAACTATTAAAAGATATCCAAACTAAGGCCTTGTTTCAAAATAAATGTAAAGCATTTTGGAGAATATATATATTGAATAAAATACTTACTAAAACTCTCTTTTTTTATTTATGTGTCTACATATTCAAGAAGAGTGTTCAAACCTATGTTGAAATAAATAATTATAACTTATTAATAATGAAAAATTATAACTAATATGCAGATTTTTTAAATTTAAATAAGTCAACCATATACTAATTTGTATTTCCACTTAAATATTTCATATTCAAAAAAATAAACAGTCATTAAATATTAAATTTTAGATTCATTCTTAAAAACATTTAAAAAATGGCTTGAATTTCAAATGAATATTTATAGAGTTGAATTTTTATGACTTATATTAAAAACTAAATGATGTGCTGTTTAAAATTATGGAAAAAAATGCTGATAATTTTACTTAAAATAAAAATAAAATAAATAAATACTTCTTATCTAAACATTAAATAATTCAAATGTAGATGGTTTTTTCTGAAATATAAAATAATTAATAATTATTTATAATTCCATTTTTGTCATTTTTCTGTTAATTAAATTATTATTTGAATACATCATCAACATTCTATTTACTTCTTTCTTCATATTTTGCTTATAGTTAAAATTGAAAATAGACTTAATTAGGTACTAACGATAATTAGATTATACTTATTTTTGTTTAACATTAAAATTATTAATTTTTAATTTAATACATATAAATAATAAATAAAAGATGGAAAAATTTTAATACATATCAGAAAGTAAATTTACTGAAATCTGATATCCTTTGATAGTTACTTGTCAAATTTTACAAAATTGGTTGAATATACTACTCGGCAGTACCTATTTTTTAATTAGAGAGAAATTAAAAACAAAAATTAATTTTTAAACAATACATAAGCTCTTCAATGTAAATATATTTCTGTCTTGAATTCTATTAAAACCTCATTATCTAAAATATAATTTAAAATTATAATCACTTCTCACAATATCAAGCAAGTGTACAAAACCTATAATGCTTGAGAATTAAAAAAAATTATAAAAATGTTTACACTTTTCTTTATATATCAGTCATTTTCAGTTTATAATGGAAATATGACATTTTTTTATGTCGGTCACAGAAATGGTATTTTAAAATCTTCTTTCTCTTTTCAAAACTAAAACTATTTTATATAGATTGCTCTTAATATACCTTTTTAAAATGCTTTCAAAAAATTAAACTGCATTTAAGTTAATTTATTTAAATATAAATTAATTGTTTATAATCTAGCTAGGTTTCATATCTAAATTTCAAATTTGAAAATTAATTTTTTAATTCTGAGTATCTGCAAAATTAACATTTTTTTTCAGTTTTTCTATTTACAAGTTAAAAAACTGTATCCTTTATGAAGATGAAAAACGTGTATTAATTCATATAAATTTAAATATCTCATTTATTATACATACATCTGAAGTAAAATTGGATCATGGTATTTTAAGAATGAAAGTTGAATGTTTATGTATTCAGAACCTTAATTTAAACCATTAATTACAGTAATCCATGTTTATCGTTTTTTAATAATTAATATTCTTTGTTGAGAAATAAATTTTACATGTATGCAAAATTATATATGTATTTATTTGTTTTAAAGATGCAATTTATCTCCTCTTATTAATCTGTAAAATTTCCAAAAACGGTTACATTGAACCAATATATGCTGCACAAACTGTTTCGTCAAATTTAACAATCAAATTTGTATGAAGAATACAATTCTCTGAACGTTGTGACATTTATAAAATATATAATGAATAAAAAATAAAATTAAATCTTGTTATGCTATTGTAGAAATTAGTATTGGAATAAAATACAAGTCTTTACTCTTAAATTACAAAATATTTTTTCATTAAAAATAGAACTAGTTTTTATTTAATAATGCCGTGAGGGTTAAAAAAACATAATTTTTTTCATGTGGTCAATGAAAGTTTGAAAGAAAAAAAGCGTAAAGTTTGTATCGTGATTGCAGATTTTTTAAAAACATAAATAAATTGTAGTTAAAATATGTTCTTTGGATATTTATTATCATGCTTAAGAATTAAAAAAAGAAACTAAAGAGTACAAATATGACAAATAATATATTTTTTCAATTAATCCTTTCTTTGAATAATAACAAACACTTATTTCAGAGTACTAAAATACTACAATAAATTTAAAATAAATTCTTTCCATTTGCTGTAGTGCCTATCTCCATTTAGTCATTTTAATATTATTCTTAAATTTTATATCATTTGGACGCTTTCCATGATTTAAAAATTATTAATTTAAAGAATTTACTTGTTCTGATTAAAATCTCTCATATTCATGGGTGAGATTCAGAATAGCTAAAATACTTTATTTAAGATAATGGAATTGCAATGCTAAACAACAGTAGAAGATTAATGAATTATGGCACTTGTTTTGAATAACTTTGAAATATGACCTTGTTTACTATTAAATGTCCTCGTAATAACATATGTTTAGTCATTTATAAATATGAATTCCAGAGTTATATTGTCACGTGAAATTTATTCTTGCAAATAATTATTTTAAATATAATAAGGAATTCTTCAATTTTAGTTTTATATTATTTTTTACATTTTATTTGTTATGATTAAAAATAACGTGTTTTTAAAATAATATTTATTCAAATATATTGCTCATTTAAGCAACTTTAAATTTAGACATAATTATATTAGAATATTATTTTATAAAGATACCCTTCCCTATATTTGTCCTAAATAAACCATTTCTGACCATATAAAATTAGTTAATTTACTTTATATTGAGTTATTTATTGTAATCAATGCCAAAAACAATTTAAATCCCAATTTGTTTAAATAAATGGTATGCGGAATAAAAAATTGAGTTTGACTCTCAAATGAACTTTAATGAACTTCTATCAGTAATAATTCTTTGCATGCCATATACTTTGCATACAAAAACGTGTATATGTATTTGTGCTGTATATATATACATATGCACTATGTACCACGAGAAATGGAATAAAAACTGTGTTTTCATTTAATATTTGCCAGAACAATGTTTTACTTTATTTAAAAAATAAAATGAACTTAGAAGTGAAATAAAGATGTCAGTTTACGAAAAACCATTATATAATATTAATAAAAGTACTAAAAATATTAGTAATTTTTTAGAATATTAATAAACTGGAATAGGATATTAATGAATAGAAAAATCAGAAATTTCAAAATTTTTAAGAATAAAAATCTTTTATTGTATTGGTTATGTTAACCTTAAATATAAAGATATAATTCTTCTTCAAATTTATCATTTTCTAATAACCTTCAATGTGTATAATTTTTTACCCTTTAATAGAATAAAATATTTATTTCTTGTTAATTAAGGGCTGAAATTTTGCTATAAAATTTAGAAATGTTCGTACATTTTGGAAACAGATGAAGATATTTATTAACTAATTTATCTTAAAATTTATTTCTCACTGAAATGCAAATTTTACATATTAATTAAATCATCAATTTGTCTGCAATCATTTTGCAGAATTTTGGATTTCTTATTATATGTAACAAGATATTTGTTTCTTAAAATAAATTATTATAAATATGACTTTCATAATTTTTATTACAATAAATGAAAAAACTCAATTACCCCAAGTAATAGAACTTCCACTTGCATAAAATTATTGAATTCTATTCTTCATTGTGCAAGATTTTATGACAAAAACATTAACAGAAATCAACTTTTTTCAGTTAATTATTCATGACTATATATGACACTATGTTGTCCTTCTGTTAGAAACATAGAGGTGTGTCTTCATTTAAAATGTATTAAATAACGTTTTCGAAAAATGGCTTGTTCAACCAGAAATATGATGCTTTTTTTTAAAAGTAGATATGAAGCTTTTATTTTTCCCGTTTCTTTTGCATAGTCTTATCATGGGTTTAAAGAAATAGGAAGAATCCTCGATAGATGAGTTAAATAAATGAGTTGACTATTTAGAATCATCGGTGTTTCAGTGTAAAAATATACCATTAGTATTGGTACATGCATCTACATATTTTAACTGCTGTTACAAGAAAACTAATCATTTACCTAAAGCAATTTGTATAGTTTTCTGGAGGAATAATAACACGAACAATGCTAATTTTGGTCCATTTTTCAAAGCAACAAACGGAAACATATTCGAAATCAAAAATGGCTACAGAGATAGATCATTTTTAAGACTGATGTATTTAACTTTCACCATTTAGACGCAAAGCTGGCTTAAGAAACCAAAATAACTATCAAATCATTTATCTTGAGACTGTTGCCACAAATATTACAATGAGTATTCCAAAGATGGCTTAAGAAGCAGATATAACATGTCATTATCCAAAATGAGACTGACATCTCCAGCATAATGATTACTTACAATGAAGCTAGCGAAGCTTAACAATATAGTTATTGAGTGATGTCTTCTCTGCACATGCATAGTGCAATGTCATTACTTTTTCTCCAACCTTTTTTTAACACTTCTCTCTTTTCTTTTGAGACAAGAATAAGAGCAGTAGAAAAAACTCAAAGGGGCTTTCGATTTTCACACAATAACATAATTGAAATTATTAACATAATTAATTAGTGATTATCAAATGAAAAAATCTTGAAAATTAAATTTAAAATAATTATTTAAACTAGGAATTTAGTTTTTATATGGCAAACACCCTAAAATATTGAACTTAACGTTGCCTAGTTGTTGAAAAGCCCTCTTGTTAATGGTAGCTCTAAAATTTGATCCCAAGTACTGTTAACCAATTAAATAGTGGGTAGAACATTTACTGGACTCTCATGTACATATGTTGGATTGATTGCTTGGAAGTTTTCCTAGCTCTGAGAGTTTAACCATCAATACGCATCTTTATCGATGAAAAAATCTTTTAAAAAATAATAATACCTATATTATATATACTCAACATTTATAAATGTATCAAACGTCAAGATAATTACTGCGTATTGAAAATATCAAATAATATTAAAGATATTTTCCCTGGGTTACCTATCTAGCAAGAAATATAAAAGGGTATTTTGATAAACTACAAAAAATAACCATCACTTATTTACATTAGGAAAGTTATTTTAGTGATTATCTGTATTATTAATTAAATAATATGACTATAAGAAATATATAAGAAAAATAATGCATTTGTAATAAAGTGTACTTGTATATAACCTATTAAAATACAAATAAAGTAGAATAAAAATCAGTTTTGTAATATTTATATCTTTGAATAAAATATATTTTCCTTTCCACTTATTCTATGAATTATTAAATTGACTTACATATAATTATTCTTATATGGAAACTGTTGTCCACAGTGTACATCTGAATAGCATATAAAAAAGTATCAGCTATTTTATACTTAATTATTTTATGCAAAATACTAATTTTAATGTTCGTTTTATGTTTTCCTAAGTCAGAAAAAAATCATGGGAATTTTAAAATAAGAAATCAACGCGTAGGCGTAAAGAGCCATTGAAGCTTGAAATTGAATTCTAATGGCTTTGTCATCATTTCTGATGCCACAAAACTATTTCAAATAAGATTTGCTTTGCTGATATTCAAAGCGGGTATTCAGTTTTTATTACGATTTTTTTTTCAAATTCTACACATATCCATTCTTTATCGTATTTCATAATGAAAGTCTTAACTAAAATAAAATTGAGTGTAATGTATTTGCTGGAAATAAAATACACTTGAAATTTGCAATTTCCTAGGTTAATCATATTTTTTTACAAGAAATATTGCTTTAATATTGAAGAAACATGATTTGGAATCATTATAATTCATTATTTATTCATAATAAAACAGTCAAAATTTAAGTGATTTTTGTTAAAATTAGAAATGAAAATAAAATTTACAGTAAATGTGACACTTACATTATTGCGTTGAAATCTAAAATGTATGTCTTAAATATGCTCTTGAGGATTAATTGTTTCGTTAATATTATATTATATATTAATATCATTCAATATTCTTAATTTCTTTTAGTAAATTGATGGGACGATGAGTTCTGGGGTATCATTGCAAGCTTAAAGATAAAAACTTTGAACTTACAAGTTTTGGTTTGCTGATAAAAATATTGAGCTCTAACAAGTTTAAGTTGAATTTAAATTTTATTATTGTACTATGAGAAATACACTGATCATTTAAAACTTGGAAAAATGAATTTAGGAGTTCATGATATATTCAAGTTTATACAACAGGAACTAATCATCTCCTACTGCAATGATATTTCGAGTATTTTTTGTTTTAGATATTAAAGATATAGCTCCACTGCCTACGATATTCTCTTATCAGATTCTAGTTTATAAAATACATCCTCTTATTCTTTAGTCAAATTATTGATAGACACGTATGTCTGCATACCAAGAGATATACATATGATATTTAGTAAACGTATGATATTTGTATTAATAAAAATTTATTTGTATACATATGATATTTAGTAAAACCGTACTGTATCATTTCGTATACTGTATCCTATGTGTACCGAGAACAGTAAGATATAAATAGAACAATACGAAACACAGATGTTGTAATTTTTTCTTGTACCAGTTAGGCTGGCATTATGGGTCTCGCTGTCCACTTTTCAAACTGAACCATATTTTGGTGTGGATTCCGACTTCTTCAATACAAACATGCCATAGGTACCTGTTTAAAGGGTAGGCAACCATTCTTAACCCATTCATACAAGAAACGGACAAAGACCGAAGAGAGAATACATCCATGACCGAAATAGGATTCGACCCAGAATCTCCCTATCCGCAGTCTAACACGCTGAACACTGAAAAACACAGACAACAGTACGAAATAAATACAGAGAAATATAATCACATAACCAAATGCAAAATACATTTTATATATATAGTGATAATTAGCTTATATATATATATATATATATATATATATATATATATATATATATATATATATATATATATATATATATATATATATATATATATATATATATATATATATATATATATATATATATATATATATATATATATATATATATATATATATATATATATATATATATATATATATATATATATATATATATATATATATATATATATATATATATATATATGTATATATATATATGTATATATATGTATATATATATATATATATATATATATATATATATATATATATATATATATATATATATATATATATATATATATATATATATATATATATATATATATATACATATATATATATATATATATATATATATATATATATATATATATATATATATATATATATATATATATATATATATATATATATATATATATATATATATATATATATATATATATATATATATATATATACATATATACATATATATATATACATATACATATATACATATATATACATATATATATATATATATATATATATATATATATATATATATATATATATATATATATATATATATATATATATATATATATATATATATATATATCTTATTCATGAAATGTTTAAAAACTATTAAGGAATACATAATGATGTCCTCAAGAGACACATTAAGAGCATCAAGTTCCCCTTGAAATTATAAATGATAGAAATGTAGAAATTGCCTTTTTTACAAATGAAATCTAGTTTGTTCACAAGATTTAACTTGCATCGATTTCTTATTATGTTTCTAATAGTCCACTGAGTTCTTTAATGACGTCCTTCATTTTCAACAGAAAGATTACCCAATTCCACTGAAATTTGTCTAAATATACTTCTAAGAAAAAAAGATAAAATAATCTGTATTTATTTATTTTTGTTTTAGTTTGTTAAAACTCATTTGTTTTGAAATTCAGTGGTTCAATTTTATAATTTTAAAAATTGCATGAAGACATGCTAAATATTTTAATTTATACTTATTTTTAAATTTCCTTTAAAGTATAAAATAAAGGAGAATTAAATTTGAATAAAAGTATTGAATATCAACCCCACTTGCATAATTTTTTTTAATAATTTTCGGAATGTAAAATCTATAATATGAGAAAAGAGCTATATAAATGCATCATGAAAGAAAAAAATAATACATTGAATATTACTATGTAACTGTTATATAAAGAATTTAAAAACAAAATTTATTACAATAATATACAAAATTAAGAGGATCACATGCATTTAATCCCATCAAACATCTATAATATGAGATAATCAAGTAACTGAGCAATAATTCCAAATAATTCAGTGATCATTTCATATTTACCTCAGTAACCATAGCAACGGAAGATTAACTTTGATAAAGCAGATATTGCATCTTCCCTTCAAGTATGACGTGTATTTCCTTGCGGAGGAAGGAAGTAAATTTAATACAAAGAAGGGAATAAATTGATTTAGATATATACAAGAAAGAAATGTATCGTTATGTACTATTTTCTTATACTTGCATTTAATTATATATGAAACCATACCTCATAATTTTTTTCATATGCAATCATAATCATTTCTTACAAATATCTTAAATTCAACAGCTGTTATTTAAGAATAAAATTGCTATTTATGTTGTGAGCTTTTATATTTAATTAAATAAGTGAAAAATTGTAAATCAAAATTATTGAAAGTATTATTAAAAGTAAAGTTTGTCTGTCTAACAACGATGTGTTGCTTTCAATAATAGCTATTAGCCATTATAGTAGGTTTGTGTCAATATCATTATTAAATTAAATGAGAATGTAAGTAAATAAATCTATATTGCTTACTAATTTTTAAGGAATTAAAAAGTATTATATATCTTTAATGCATTTTCCTGAGAAACAACATTATTTCATTTTATTGCGCTAATTGAAGAATGGTCATTTTATTACTATGTATTTTTCTGACTTCCGCATGCGAAGAACTTTATAAACATTGCAATGAAGTTACTCTCAATATTATATCCTCATTCTGCAAAAAGTATTATGATTGATTACATGCAATTTTGTTAGTGAAAATTGATTTTATGATAATGGCTTTAGGAATGTCTCGTAAAAATTTTTAAATATAACTTAATTAAATAAATTATTTCACTTTATATCAATATAAAATCGTCTTTTTATATTAAGAATGATATTACAAAATTCACTTCACATTAAAAAATACAAAATTCATTACTTTAGGGAAGATATTGTACACTACAAATATATGAATTAATTATAAATGACATTTCTTAGGTGGTAAGAGAAATTCAGCATGACTCCACTGAATTGAAAAGTCAAAACTGATATATATATATATATATATATATATATATATATATATATATATATATATATATATATATATATATATATATATATATATATATACATAATTTATACATGTAATGGAAAAACATGTGTGTAATGTGTAATGTTGATATTTTTAATCTGCTTCACTAGTATGAGGGCATGGATGTTTGTAGTGATTCGGAATCCACTTTAAACCGTTTGTCCCAGTCTAATTAGGCCTCGTGTGCAAAAAATGACCATTGAGCGACAAACAAACCAAACCAAATCGCTAGTATGAAAATAGAATAATATCTGTAAGCTTTTTTTACAAATAGAATTGTCGGTATTTTCGTAGTGTATGGCAGATTTACCGAAATTTTGTCAGTTTTTTCCAAAAATGAGAAATGATTTCCCTCTCAAGTTTCTTAGAAGGCCAAACTACAAATCTATTATAGCTACAGTAAATGAATTCAGTTACATCCCAACTTCTCTTATACTCCCATTTTTAGAGTTATACTGTCTAACGTCTTGGCATTATGCGCCCAGCCTGGGAAGAAATTTTGGATAAGCAAAATAAATAAAAAAAGAGAAGATTAGTAGAGGGAACCGAAGAGAATTGAAACGGATTGTAAAATTTAAGAAGTACAGAAAAAATAACTACAGAGCACAGTCAGCCTTTAGATTCTCAAGTGTCAGTGATTAAGGTTAGAAGGCACTTCATTGAATAGAATATTTAAGACAGAACAGACTTTTCCAAAGCGAGGCCACTGCGGTCTGGTTGGTTAGGGGATCGCTTTCATTATTGGAAGGTAGTGAGTTCTTATATCAGCTTAACTGAAGATGCATTGTGTTCGCTAAAGGCGCTTTGGGCATGTTTGCAATGCTTGATACCTCTGGGGGATTGGAAGACCAGGTATTGGGGGTCTTCTTCTTGGTCCCTGTTTCAAAATCACGAAGACTCCACCCCGCTGCTTCTATCTAACTGGTAGAGCCCAATTCAAGGATAGGTACAAAGAAAAGCATGATGGCGCAACAACATTCCCAAGGTACTTTTCGCAGATGCCAATACCTAATGTCTCGTACATTAGGCGTTTTGTCGGATTCACATATCCTTGTCAATAAATGGAAGAAAGAATGTGGTTTGAGGATTCATCTTTTACGTTTTTCTCAATAAAAGCAGGTCGACGTTTGGGAGACAACTGCGCAGCCATTGTTGTCCCTTTCCCTCTGTCAAGCAGGGAAGTGGGTCTCTCATAACAATGGCAGCCGCTTCTTCGATTTACACTGAACCAATTGAAGTCCGAAAAGAAATTTCATTAGAAAAATATAGTAAGAAATTTCAATGGATTGGCTGACCAAGTCCATCGTATGATGGAAACTTTGTTATTTTATTGGATATGGAATTTTCGGGGATGAGAATACACCTATTCATGCCAAGGAAATTCTAGAATTGTGGTTTGAGAAAGACGAATATATAGTTATAATCTACTATGGTCAGTACAATCACCCGACCTGAGTGTAATTCAAAAGTTATGGCTAATTTTAGAGCATTCAAAACGTAATCGGCAATCTCTTCTTTCATCTAAACCAAGGTTTCTTAACCTGTGGTTCATGGACCTCTTGGGGGTCCACCGACTGTTTCTAATTTTTAAAATATTTGCATCAATATTTAAAAAAGCTTTTTTATTTTGTCACGGTCAACCTCTGTAAGCCGTCTGTCTGCTATTACCCAATAATAGAGACTTCCACAATACGAGGAAAAGTACATTCGCAAACCATATAAAATTTGAAATTTTTAGAAACACAAAGTAGACTTTGAATTTTACTTCACTTGGAAATAAAGTGACGTTAAAATCAGTTCCGTAAATTTCTTGTAAATTTTTAAAACAAAATATTTATAGTTTTACTTTTTCATAAGTTGTAATTGAAGTATATTTTTCAAGTGTTGTTTTGTGTCTTAGTATTTATTCTTAATGTTTCATTTGATTATTTGATATTTTTTGTAGCCAAATTGTCCAAAAAAAGTATGATGAAAATTATGTAAAATATGGATTCTGCTGCATGAATGAATCAGATGGTGTTGAAAAGCCACAATGCTTTCTGAGTGGAAAAGTTTTGGCAAACGCCAGGATGAAACCGGCAAAATTGATAGAGCCTCTCAAATCTCTTCATCCTGAAAATGCATCTAAAGATCTAGAATTTTTTACGAAGAAGAAAGCCCAGTTTTTGAAATCTTGAACATTAATCCTTTGGTTGATGCATCTTACAGAGTTGCATATCGTATTGCCAAAAGTAAGTAACTGCATATTATTGGAGAGACCTTAATTAAGTCATGTGCGCTGGAAATGGTTGAATTAGTTTGTGAACTGGAACAGAGAAAAAAACTTGAGACTATTTCATTGTCCAAGGATGTGATACATTCAAGAATAGTTGAAATTTCTTGCAATATCTTGAAACAGATCATAGAGGAATTCAAAGCATCGCCATTTTTTTCATGTTTTTGTTCATTACGTGTTTTTTTGAGAACCTCTTTTGCAAACTACAAAGGTAGTTGATGTTTTAGAGATTTAGAATGTTTTCTTTTCCAAACACGACTTCAACTGGAAACAAAAACTTCATACGCTTTGTACGAAAGGAGCATCTGCAATGCTTGGCTATAAATCTGGTTTTGTCAATTTGGTAAAAAAAGAGACTCCTAATGTTATTGTTACACATTGTTTTTTACATAGACATGCACTGGCTATAAAAACCCTTCCAACCAGCTTAAAAGAAGTATTGTCAATAGTTATTAAAACTGTGAATTTTATTAGAAGTAGAGCTCTTAATCATCGTCTTTTTAAAATACTGTTGCAAGAAATTAACACAGAGCATGAGGTACTTCCGTACCACATGGAAGTGCGCTGGCTGTCAAGAGGGCAGATTTTGAAAAGAAATTTCATGTTGAAGACAGAGTTATTATTTATTTTAGAAGAAAAAATAAATCACTCTTGGAATATTTCAAGAAAAAAGATTTTATATGTAAATTGGCTAACATGGCAGACATTTTAACCACATGAACGATATATGTCTTTCAATTCAAAGGCCTGATACAACAATATGGATGCCACTGAGAAACTACAGGAATTTATTATTGAAAATGTCACTTTGGAAAATTAGAATTCAAAATGGGATGTATGCAAACTTTCAAACATTGGACGAAGTGCTTTTTGAAAATGGATCTCGGAAAGATAGTTTGTTATTGAATAACTTGAAAAATTAAATCTGTGAACACCTGGAAGTACTTCAAGTTTGATTTGAAAAATATTTCAATTCGGATGGAATAAATATAAAAGATGAGTTGTGGATTCATAATCCTTTTCTTTGTGAAATTGACTGTATCGATGACATGAACCTTGTCAAAGATGAGCTAATTGATTTGAAAACAAAGTCCTTGTTAAATATGGATTTCGATTCAAAAACTCTTGGAAAGTTTTGGTATTCTTTAAGATAAGCCTACCCATTGCTTGTAAAACGAGATATGGTAGCCATTATTCGGTTTCCTACGGTATATCTTTGCGAAGCGGGATTTTCCACGCTTGTCACAATAAAAACAAAACATCGAAATCCACTGAATGTCGAACATGATATGCGCGTTGCTTTGTTGAAAACCATCCCTCAATTTAATCTGTTAGTCAAGGAAAAGCAGCAATAGCCTTCACATTTGAAATTTTAATTTCTTCAAATTTTTTATACTATTGAAATAAAAATATTTAAATAATTAAACAATAATTTGTTTTATAATAAATGATGTTAAAGCAATTTTTTTTCACTGAGGGGTCCGTAATATATTTAAATTTTTTAAAGTGGTCCACAGTGCCAAAAAGTTTAAGAAAAACTGATCTAAACCCTGTTCAGTGCATGCATGGATTGATTAAAAGGTGTGAGTGAATCCAAGATATTTTATATTGAAAAGATGGCTCTGCCCCATACTAATCAAGGATACTTTATGAATTGGAAGAAAATATTACTTGTAATGCTTTCTACATTTTTATTTGTGTTGTTAAAAAATCAATATTAATTAATTTTATTAGCTAGTTGAATTTGTTTATTGTTAATTTTTTAAATTAAGCTGTTCGAAATTATTTCCAGTAAGTATTATTTTTGACCAAAAATTTACGATTTTACATTTAGCTCTTTTTAAAATAATTGAGATTAATATTTCTTAAATTTTAAATTTTTAGACTATTTTTTAATATTTATTTATAGAATGCTTGCAGATTAATAGAATAATTTCTGTTTGTTTACCTTAAAATTGTTTTTTATTTAAAAATTTCATTTACATTAATTTTTATATTTTACGTATAAAAATGAATACCTTGAAAACCAATTAAGGGGCTAATATATAAAAACACGAAACTATTTACTTAATTTTTTATGTACTAAAGTCTTGCCTTTTTAAATAAAATGCTTTTAAATTAGATTTTTCCTTAAATAAGCCAAGATGATATTGTTCATGTTTATTCCTTCTTTAAGGAACTTTTCGGTTCTTCCTAGTATATTAAGGTGTATAAAAAGGCTTCTGTGTGTAATTATCCCAGCCGTTAACATGAAGTAATACTACATAATTTGAGGTATACCTTATATTATGTAAAATGCAAATTTATGGTATTATCTCGTTACAAAGGAAAAAATTTAAATAATCTCTCTCTATAATACGTTTATTTTACTTAAAGAACTGGATTAAATTTCATTTATTGAAATAATAAAATGTTATAAGTTAGAAAACAATTAATTACTTTTTATAGTAGGTATAGATTTTTCTTTATGTACATACAAAATTTAATTGATGGTTTGAAATATAATTTTTAAAGATTTTGAAATCTGATTTTAAAAATACGTGTAATTTTTGTTAAATGCGATGTCTTTAAATAGTGTTAGAGATTATAATTATAATTAATAATAGTTCAAAGTACAACTTACTTGCACTGAAAGCAATATGATGCCTTGATTTGTTTGTATAATATATAAATATTTATGTTAATTTAGTGTTTATTATTTCATTAAATCTTAAATTATAACATTATTGAGAGACAAGCTAATTTTTAAAAAATTGATACAGCTACCGTGTTACAATGCATATTTGTAACTCGTGATACAATAAATGAATATTAAACAATTCATTATTGATAGTTGCTTATATTATCTCTTCAATTGGAGATCACAGAATTTTTCATATCATTTGGGACATTTTTTTCATATTTTTCCCATTATTTTTTTTAATTCTTTCTCTTTATAAATATGAATATAACAAATTTGATTTAATCACATTCTGTCTGTTTTTCAAATAACAATTTGAAAATCATGTAAATTATCATTTTCTTGCTTGTAAAATAAATATTTTAAAATGTATTTTAAATTAGATTTTATGATTTTAAATATAATTCGCAAACACAAAAACGAATAAAGAACTAAATTATTTTATCTATACGGAGTTAATTTAGTTTCCATTATTTTTAATTTTTAAGAATCACGTTTCATTTAAAATTTCTGAAAATGTATGCATTTAAAATTTAGAAGGGAGTGATTAATCACCTTTTTATCTAAGTAAAAAATAAAAGTAAGGACATTATTAAAACAATTTATCACTTGAAAGTTCTCATTGTATATCAACAAAAACAGAAAAAAAAATTAGTGAAAAATACTTAAAAGCAAATGTAATGAAAATTAAATGGATTTTCAGCATGTTAAAAAATGAATTATTTTTGTTTAGTCAGTTTATTAATCGAAAAGCTATTTTTAAGAATAAATTCTACTTTGATGTGCATATATCATAAAGTTATTTTAAATGAATGTAAGCAAAAATTATCTATTACTGAATGAAAAGCTACAGAACTTTATATTCTAATTTAATTTAATTTGTATTACTTTTAAGAAATTTCTATAACTTCCAATTGGTTGAAAAATGAAAAGTGCAAATTTAAACTTTAAAAAAATTATTAAACTTAAAAATGCCTGCATCTGTTAATGATCTGGGAAAAATCATTGAATAAATGCATAAAATTTTAAAACTATCAAAATAATTCCTTCCTGGTGAAATTTAGATCTAATAAAGAAAAAGTAATTATTAGTGAAATTTAGACCTAATAAAGAAAAAGTAATTATTGGTGAAATGTAGACCTAATAAAGTATGTTATTATAACCTAATAAGTCACTCCTAAAATTTCACTAATTATAACCTAATTAGTGAAATTTAGACCTAATAAAGAAAAAGTAATTTTTAGTGAAATTTAGACCTAATAAAGAAAAAGTAATTATTGGTGAAATTTAGACCTAATAAAGTATGTTATTATAACCTAATAAGTATTTATTAGTGAAATTTAGACCTAATAAAGAAAAAGTAATTATTGGTGAAATTTAGACCTAATAAAGTATGTTTATTATAACCTAATAAGTATTTATTAGTGAAATTTAGACCTAATAAAGTAAAAGTAATTTTTAGTGAAATTTAGACCTAATAAAGAAAAAGTAATTATTGGTGAAATTTAGACGTAAGGATACGTAATATTCATATTAATTTTTTCAGAGTTTTCTAATACTGAGAGGATATGTAGATACCTGTATGTAGCTCTGGAGGAAATGCATGTATATAATTGAGCAGAAAATATTAAGAAAAATACATAAAGAGTATTTCAGGTTAGAAAAATATTTACTTCCTAAAAGTAACTGTAATAAATGTCGAATTTCGGATAGTAATATTTGGTGACAACAGATGGCACAACTTCACATCAGTGAACTCCTGTGGATTGAAACAGTCTTGTTAAAAATTTAGTCCTATGACAGTTTTTGAGTTGAATCCTCTTTTTTCCCTGCGTACTGCACGATATAGAACGCCATATCCTGTTTTATTGCCATCCTGATATCTCCTTTCAATCTACTTTTAATAATAGTCCTATATTATTGTTAAATATATTTAGTTGAATCGTGAGTTTTATTTTTTGTGTAATTGTTTTTTTTTCTTTATTTATTTATTAAAATGATAAATCAAACACAGTGATGCCATTTTATTTGTAAACTGGTTTAAATAATTACATAACTTAATTATTAGATTTCAAGAAAACTCTATTTTTTGTTAATAACGTATTATTGAATGATTGGAAAATTTAATTGAATAAATAATTATTATTAAAAAGAGAATAATCTTAGAAAATTCTTTATTTATATTTTTACAACTTGAAAATCCTAAATTGAATATGAATACGTTGATTAAAGCATTCATGGATGGTAGCATAAATATCATTTAGAATCCATGCGGCATATGATGAAAAAAGAACAAAAAATATTTAAATATGAATTATTAAAGAGTTGATTCTCACCTAAATTTTCGGTTATAACTGAATGTAATAATCAGACTGTTAACCAAAGAATTTCTTATCGTCATGTACTTTAATGATTACTATGATTAATTTATGTTTGTGATCATGCGTGCTCTGTAATACAAATCTTTAGAGCAGTTTAATCTCAGGCAAAATGTGTCTTCATAAAAGGCTCTGCTCATATAATAGGAATTACAGGCTTATTAAATGTCTGTAAAAATTCTTTTAAAATAGTTAAAAATAGTAGTAAAAATTATTCCGAATCTTTCTTCTTCGCTTTGCATTTCTATGCATCACTGAAATTCTCCCTTTTATTTGTCAACTATCATGTTTACTTCCTGGAACCAGGGGGTATGCGTACCCCTCTGGGGCTTGAGCTAGCCACTAGGCGCGTTGGCAGGTGGTGGATCGCCGAACGTCCTGTAGGAATGACAGGATAGCCTTGAATATAGAATAAGAGGCCGCGAACCAGCTCCCGTAAACCCTGGTGTTATGCGATCCGTGCCTAGGGCTAATTGGCACCGCGGTATTGGTGTCTTAACGGAGCCTCTAGTTGCCTGGCAAACTTCTAGAGTAATTTGCCTTGCCCAGTATCTCAGGCAATGCTGGGTGGACTTATATTACCTGAGCTTATTAATTGTTATCTTGTGGCTGAAAAGACACAAGAAATAACAAATCTTTCTGCATTTGCAGGTGAAGCCTCTGAAGTAGACCTTGCTGAAAAAGACAAGGGAACTCAGAGGCAATCTTGTAAAGGGGCAGTAATGAATCTTTTACTTGAGGTAGAAATGACCTCCAAACCATCTTCTGGTGAAAGCCAGGAAGCTATCCCTAGCATGACTGACTTTCTGACCAGATGGGACTGTTTCAGCAAGACCCTATCTGCTGGAAATGTCAAACGCAAGAGGAAATGGCAGAGCATATCATTTATGAATGCGAAGCTCTTGCCCTCCCTAGATTAACTTATTTAGGCATCATCCATACTAGAGAGTTACACCTAGGCTCCATTAAAGGGTTATCGGACTTTATTAATAAAGTGGGTGACCCGAGCAACTGGAAGTAGGAAACATTGGGTTTGGAGTTAATGGTACAAAATGCTGATAAAAGCAGAGGTGCCCAATGACATACAAACCCAACCTTAAGAAGAAGAAGGAGAAGAAGATAATGTTTACTTTTTTAACATCGTAATCATATATTCATTATTTTCTGTCTATCAATGGTAAGAATGACAAAATTTGCTTCGAGATATATTTAAAGTATTACTATTCTGTTTTCTATTTAACTAATAAAGCACCTTGTGAAACGCCGAGTAAAACTGAAACAGCTTAAGCTTATTTAGCTTGTCATTACTGGCATATGTTTTATGAGTAATTTGAAAACACGAAGCAACCTGTCACAATAATCGAGTTGCGTTCTTGCATTGAATATTGTAAATGGAAAAATGAATAAGTATGTATTATTCAAACATGAAAAAATAATCCATTTTAATAGTCCAATATTGATGAAAATACGTATGTAATTCACAACGTAAACAAACTGATTCACAGTTTAAAATATTAAGTAAATTTAGATATTGATTAGCTGTATTTCTATTCAGACATCTTTCATAGGATATCAAACTTTCATACAATTAATTATTTTATTTGGTAAATCACCTAATATGTACAGTTTACATATATGAAAATAATACATGCGATACATTCATACATGCAAATATACGTTCATACCTACATAAATTCATTTCTATTTCTTGAATGATAAATAGTTAACAAAACATTACAAAAACTTACATCGATATTCCTTAAATCAATATATACTTAGATGACAGAATGTAATTTTTAATTGAAAAAAAAATAATGAATCCATTAAAAATAGGATCAAACTTTTTTTATTACAAAAACAAGTTGTTTTTTTTTATTTAGCACAACATCTTATTATTTCCTAAGAGAAGAAAAACTAAGGAAAACACTTAATGGAACAAGAAAAGTCAGAAAATACAAAGAAAATTAGCCATAGTTCTATTTTTCCGTTGGCGGTTTTTTGCACAGATCCGACGTATTGGACACGTAGCAGGCTTAATGTCAAGACTAGGAAACAATTTATTCTTCCCTCGATATTTATACAGTCAAGGAAAATAACATTTTTTCAACGAAGTATTTCTTATTTTTATATGTCAAAAAAGTATATGATATTTATATGAAGCAATGAAGTCCTTGTATTAACAATACCAGTATAGATGAAGGTAAATTACTTATTTAAGATATTTTGAAATCTTTTCAAAAAAGAAAATTTTAATTAAATCATGCTACCTAAAAATAAAATGACTTTTTCATATATTAATTCAAACTTGAAACTTTCATTTAAGTTCTTGAATATTTTTATACGTTTAATTATAACTTTCATGAATAATTACTAATTTAATAGTTTTATAACTATTTTTTTCAGAGAAATTATATATTTTCAGTTTTATGGGATATGACTTTTAAATTATTAAAATAAAAAAAGAGAAATATGTTGTCTCAAATGTTATAACTATAACTAATGCTGTCACTTAAAATATTTTCATTTTGACAACCATAGAAAACTATTAATTTGGAAAGTAGTTTACTTAAATTTATCATTAAGTATTATTGCAGAAGCTTAAATATCATAATAAGTTAAAAATTAGATTTAATCATTTACTTTTGGGTTTGTTTTATACCGATTATAAAATTGCGGATATAAAATAACTTCTGTAGTAAATATTTATTTAAAAAATTGAATAAACTAATGTTTTTTTCAGTTTTAATTAATTTTATTAAAGTAATGAATATTAATAACAATATGAAATTACCTTATTTTATTCTCCTTTTCTGAAAAATATATTTATAGCATTATCGGAATTAAATGTAAAAAAAATGCATTAAAATATTATTTAAAATTTCAATTCTAATTAAAATTAAAGCAAATGAACATTAAATATAATAGTGAGAATAATTTCAATTAAGTGGAAGAATATAAAATTATATGTTATCAAATTTACATTCAACAATCTTAAGAACAATATTTTATTTATTGTACGAAGTTATTATTTTCATAATGCTGTAAAATTTCAAAGATAAGCATTATATTTTATCCATAATATGGCTATTCTTTGGCATCTTCTAAATTAATATCAAATGTAAAATCTTTCTTTGTTTGTCTTAAAGATTTTGCAGCATAATTATTAAATGCTATGTATTTTAATGTTATATTAGCAAAAAAACTAATAATTACATTTAAATATGCTTCATTGTATTATTTAGTATGTTCACTTAATTACTTTCATTAAAGTGTTGAAAGTTTTTAATAAGTATGAAAAGCTTTGAAATGCTAAATACGCATTTAAACATTTTATTGGCTTAAATTATGAAATGTGATGTATATACATTGTAACAATATAAATACATTTTGGTTTCAATTATGATAACATAATTTAACATTTAATTCATTGAATACAGTGAATTTATTGAAAAAAGTAATTGATATTATTTAAATTGTTTTCTTAACGATGTATTACATTTTTGATTTCGATTTTTTAAACCACCTCATGATTTGTGGATATACTTCTACAACATTCTCAGAATTGATTTACGAAATGAGAGAATAAGTACTAATAATATTGCCATTGTTTTCGTTGTGTAGTATTCTATCATTTTTCAGAAATTTTATTAGTATCCTTTTTGTTCTTCTTTTCCATAACATAAATTTACAAATATTTAATTTAATTCTACATTGATGAAAATAATTCCGATATTAGGAATCTGTTTCTTATTGGAAATGTGACGAAATATTTTCCCTTTAATAATATTAATTTTTAAGAAATTAATAAAATAAAGAATTTATAGTATTAAAATTACATTTATAGTGCCTTCAAAACCTATTCTATTTGCTTTAAGATGTCCACTACTGAAATATATTCTCATTAATATAATTATAACTTTAAATAAAATGAAATGAAAAAAATAAAATAAAATGTCAGCTTTCATTATTTTTGATTGCGTATGAAAGTGTGAGTATATTGCATACAAGTTTGCGTCTGTGTTTGTTGAGCTATAAAATTTTTATTGATATTTTGAACTTACCATCAAATCACTTCGATAATGTTTTGAAAATATTTATCTAAAATCCTAAACCTAAGCAGCTATTTAAAAATATTCTTTTGTATATTCTTCCAACTATTTACAAATTTTCTATGTTTAAAACATTCATATCAGATTTGAACTACAATAAACTATAAAATAAGGGGTGATTTCTCAAAACATTCTTGTTAGTAAGATAAATAAATGCTTTCTTCATGAAATACATTTAATGATCAATGTGAGTTTTTCCTTTTAAACACATGCACAACTTAGGATTCAGTATTGTTGAAAATGTCAAACATTCGGAAAAAATCACTACTATCATTAAATTAAATAATTTAATTAAAAAATTCAATATTTTTATTACAAAAATCTAATGTATGTTAATTTATATTTAAAATGTGTATTTTTATTTGTATATTTTACTATAAAAATTAAAATTCATTCTCATTATATTTGATTTAAAAGACTTATAATTTTTGAATAAATAATTTAATATTTTCTCGTTACATTTAATAATTTTTCTTAACAATTTTAGCGCTCTTATAAGTTTTTAAACATATTCATTTTTATAAGTTATTTAATCAATTACTCACCCTAATATTAAAAATTTGATGTTTCTAAGAAAAAATAAAATAAAAAAACATAAATCAATATTATAGACATAAAATGAGAATTTCGAAGAGAAAATATATAATATAATAAATATAGTCCTTATTTTCATTAATATTACATCTTTTAAATGAATACGTTAACTATTATTATTGAAAAGATTTAGCAAAAATGTATTTTTTCTCCTTAGAAAATGTAGCAACTGATACAATGTATTTTCACTTTGTGATGTTGATTTACCATATCAAAATGTAAACAATTTTTCACTGTCTGACTAAATATGTAGAAATCTAATACCTAGAATAAATTAAATTATATTATTCATTATTGATACTTAATTATATTATACCAATTTATTAAAATTACATGACTTTTAGTGGATTCTAATGTTACATGAGTTTTTATTAAATGCAAATAACATTAGGAGCAATAGCTATTCCTATAGAATACAAAAAAGTTGCATTGTATAAAAATATTTATCTAGAAATTATGTAATGTATGACAGATTCCGATACTTTAAAGTAATGCTGAAAATCTTTTTAATTATTTGTATTAATTCAAATGCATAAGCTTCAAATGAATAAGAATTTCATATGATTAAGAATAAAGTTAAAGTTTAAGCTAGTAAATAAATTCATGTTTGCCACATTTTTGTCAAAAAATCACAAGTATGAAAATTGATTAGAAATCTTAATAAAATTCCATTAATCATTATCTTGCATTTGTACCCTGATTGGTTCTTGATGAAAAATTACCATTTTATGAAATAGAAATGCTGTCAGTAACATTTTCAAAACTTTATTTAATATTTGTATGTGTTAGTTTATCATTCCTTTAATATATGAACAATTTATTCTACCTTTTGAAACTAAAACAAAATAAAATTTATTTGGACAATGTGTACATTTTAAACACAAGAGTGTACTTAAGATGAAGTTGGTTGTCATAAAAATAGATTTAAGGGAAAATTCTTAAAATAAAAATGCAATTAAATGAAGAAAGCATTCATAGAAATTTTGAATAGTTGGTTTGCCCTTCGATAGTGGTTTTTTTTTACCCCAACAGCTCTTTAGACGAAGACCTACTGTTTAAAGAATACTCTACACCCAAGGTGAGATTCGAATCCAATACCTGTTCTTAAAACAGTAGAATACAACTGTTAAACATAAAAATTAACAAAGATAATTATATTTTACTGCATACATACAATATTACATATGTCCATATATACAATATTTTCGTGTGTGTACGTTAAATTGAAACAAATCACTATCACGACATGAAAAATTAAACTCTTTGCTGAATATAAATAATTTAACATGTCATTTTAATTTTAAGTTTATTAATTATGCGTTTTAGTGCATTGACTCTTTACTTGTGAACTTTGCAGATTAAAGTAGATAAATACGCATTAGAAAAAATAACGGAAAATACATTTTCCAAATGAATTTTATTAGAATTCATTAATAAAATATTTCTTGGAGAATCTTTAGCAAAGTGATTCATTTTAAGTGACAGGAATTTCGCTTCATTTCCTATTATTCAATCTCAGATAATGCGTTTTAAATTAAATTTGGTTCCTTACGAAATGTAAAATTATCAAAATCTGCCAAAGCTGCATTTTGAAACAGTAATCAATAATCCTGCCAGATTTCTTTGAATAATGTGTGTTAAAATATCATTATCAGTAGAAATTTACGTATTATTATTTGAAAAATACTGACACAAAATCAATAACAAATATAATTATTAAAAATGGTTCTATATGAATCATTTAGACTATATTAATTTACTAAAGAATTGATTTCAAATTTACTGAGCTTAATATTTTTGCAAATAATGCAAACGTCTCACCCGTGTGATGTTTTGTAACATTTTTTAACTTTACTCTCTTAACATTTTCAGTAAATAGAAATCTGGAAACCTAAGATTATATTTCAATTTTTAATTTACATTATAAGTCTTTTAAAATAAATTATGTTTAACACTGTGATATGAAGTTTTGATATCTAAATCCTCACACTTTTGTTATTTTTAAAGAAATCGTCAGCTAATATTAGCTTATATCATAAATATTTGAGACGGATTGTAGTAATTGATCATTAAATGCTTCGGCCCCATAATATTGATCTCTAAATTATTTATAAGCAGTTGGATTTATAAAACAGTTGGAGTTTTATTTTGATATTTTCATTTTCTTTAAAATTTAAATATAAATTTGTTCCCGAAAGCACAAATAGTAACTACAAGAAAGAAAATTGGAAACTATAGGAATTTTTATGAATTTGTTTTCACTTTACTCTCTTTTTTTGTATTTTGTTACTTAATATTTAATTTTGTTTTGTAGTAATGCTTTTATTCTTGTAACTTGTTATTCAGTAACTGCATAATATATTTATTTTTGATTAAATAAATATTATTTAAAAAATCCCTTGTCTATAGTAATTTTATTGATTGAGCAAAAAAAAAATAAATAAATAAAAACCAAAATTGTAGGTTTTTAACAAAAACTAGCTCAAAATGTGTGGATTAAAAACATTTCATTTGAAAAAATAGTTTTTTTTTCTTTTTGGTTAATTTTATACTAATTTAATCGCTGTTACAAGAAGAAGCTGGATTCCATTATTTCCATAATACTTTTTTTCCCTTTTTACCTTTTTTTAGTAGCGCCATCATACAAAAGGTGTCAAATGGGAAACATATTTTAAAGTGCATAAGACAGATCCCCTCCCCTCACATTTGTACATGTCACTGGAGCATTTTCTAGTACATCGAATTTATTGACATTTTAGTTTCAAGTGGATACAATATATTTCTTTGTTCAAAGAATAAAAGGAGATTTTTTTCTATACAAAGCTCTTTCATTTTTAAATTGAATGAAGAGAGAATTTGTATGTGTGATCCTATCTTCTAGTACTTGAATTTTACACCGAATTTCGATTTTCTTCTATTTCCTTAATTTTCTAGAATTATTCCACCATCCAGTTCATAATTCGAATTCCTGAATTTCTTAGGTATTTTAATTGAATGGTTTTGATAAAATGGAAATTTTTAATTTAATTAATCAAACTTTTTGAAAATATAATGCATATGTTGATCAGGAATATAGATGATGCCAACAGTTTTTTTTCAAACTCACACTATTATTGCATCGAGATTTTCTTACCTTTAAACATCAATTAAATTCAAGAAAATACGACATGTTTCCTGCATTTATATCATTCAGGCAGCTTTGTTTAAAGCTGTTTTTCAAGAATATTTTGCAATACATCATTTAAAATCTGAAACACTATAAAAATAATAATAGAAAGAAATCTCATATTCAAAAATATTTTATTGAAATATAAGACATAATTTCATTATGTAGGTTTACAGAAAAAAAAAAGAATACCAATAGTTTTAAAGAAAACAATTAATCAAAATTTTCAATTGAAATTTTCATGCTCAAAATTTTTATATAAAATTATTTCAACGAAATTTATAGGGTTTTATTATACAAATGAATTATTTAACTGTAAGCGATGCATTATTTTGTGTAATTTATCCATATTTTTTGTGAATATCATTCATAGTTTTTGAAATTTTTTGTTACTGTACCAGTGAAGACTAATTTCACTGAAATCTGCAGTTTAAACTTGATTCTGAACCATAGCTAATATTCACATTTGAGATAAGTAATAAAAACACTAAGCGTTGAATATATAGTCAAAACGTTATCTATTAATTTATCAATTTGGTAATCAACTCAAAAGACCAATACTTCAGCAAAATTGAATTATACTTTTGTCAAATTAATATTCGCTGGAAATATAGAATTCAAAGTTAAATTTCCCTTAATAATTAAATATGGATATATTGCTTCTTAAGCTATTATTTTTTGCATAACTTGACGCTAAGAGTGGGAAACATCATTCATTTACATTTTTAGTTGCATATATTGTCATGAGAAAAGCTGATGATTTTAGATATTTTGATAAAGAGAGATTCGGTAGCACGTAGTGGCTACCTAAAGTCAAAGATTGCTGTAAGACATATCAGTTCATCTCATGTTAACCTTAAAAATGAATTTTCATACATTGCGAGTTGTGTTACCTTTTCACTTGAGAGAAAACACGAAAATTCCGCAGTACCCAATCCAATGAGTGTGCACGAAAAAGACACAATTTTCATATCCCATTATTCAGTCCTGTATATCACAGAAATTGAGACTGATTCATCTTGAAATTGCCTAAAGACACTGAATGAGTGTCTTTGAAAACATATGGTGTATTGACTGTCGGCAAGGTGTTGTGTGCTGTGTTGTTACTTATGCCACTTCAAAAAGCGAAGCTCACTATCCGAAAACTACGAAAATAAGTCAGAAGGGTCCGTCTATCCTTTTTTTAATCGGAGCACCACGAAGGTGAAAGAGCGGCTTTGCTCTAAGACTTCGCCTATAGATAGCACCACCCGAGGACACAGTCACTCAATTTTGAATTGAATCCGGACCATTTCACCCGTGATAACTGCTCAACGTCCGGTCATGTGACTTTCGATTTCTCAGATTTAAGGAGCACGTACGTCATATGTACTCGATGGGTGTATGGCGGCATTGGGAATTAAACACAGTCTTTACGGATGGAAGGTCGATGCCTTAACCACTAGTCTAATACAGTTACCACGCAATCTGTCGTTGTGGACATCAATCTAAGTTGTCAAATGATGAAACTAGAAACAACTACAGCAGTATAAGCACATCACTAGTTACACTAGATGTTATAGGATGAATTACATTTTAAAACTAGATCAGCGATGATACTGACTCTGTTAACAATTAAATCCAATAAAGGTGCACATGAAAGTGCTTATTAAAACACGATTAAAAAGTGTTAGGGGCTTTTTGTTTTCAAATTTACTTTAGTGCATATATGCCTTTCGAAGTCGTATGCTATTATGAAAAATGGGCTTTATATATTTTGGTATACGTATTTGTGATGGTAGCACACTAAATGTCTTTCACTTGTGCAATTTTGGAGAGGACAATTTCCTACGATGTGGGTAGTCATAATTCTTCAGCTCTTTTGTTTAGTTATTAGGGTATGTGAAAAAGTGAAAAATAAGTCAATAAATTTTAAAAACACGTTTTATTAATGTAATGATTTACAAATATTGTCAAAAAACACAATACAATCTATGTAAAATTTTAAACTAGAAACTTTTACAGGAATGTTTCCTAAGTAGAATTCTACAAGATCAATTGTAAGAGATGAAATTATTCATTTTATTATATTAATTATTGTTTTTAATTTAGATTTGGTAGAAGATATGAAGGTAAAGATAATTAGGAAAATTATTTGAATAAAGTGAATTAATGTATTATATGGGGAAAATATCACAATGCATAATGTAGTTTCTATTTTTGTCAAAAAGTATTGAATAAAATTTTTTCTTATATATATGAAATGATTAGACTAAGCTCTAAATGAAGTCATTTATACAGCCCCAAAGACATATTTTATTTTTTTAAAATTTGCTTGAAAGTTGAAGATAACAACAGAGAATGAATGTAATGAGGAAACACAAAATTTCCAAGAAAATTTATCAAATTGATAGTTGCCAAAACAAAATATCAAATTCCAAACCAGAAAAATTGAAAATAAACGCAGAACATAAGGAATAAAATAAATGCATAAACTGAAAGACTAAGTAAATTCAAAGATGTAAACTATCAGCTTTTCAAGTTTCTTATCGGACCTTCAAGTGCATTCTGTATTTTATAATTATGCCTTACTTTCCTCTTTTAAGCAATGTTCTATCAGCAAAATAGTGTTTAATAAAATTAATATGAATGTTAATATAAATTCGAAAGTTTTCCAATGATTTTTTTGATGTTATTAACAGTATTACAAGTGATACAAATTCTTTTTAATTGATTAAAAATAACATTTTTATAAATTTTAATAGAAATATTGGGATTTCAAAAAATTAAATGTAAAATTAGTTTTTTCGTAAATATCAGTATAAGTATAATTTTCTTTTCCTGTAATAAAAATATCCAAACATTCAGTTTTTCAACTATCTTGATTTGTTTTAATTAATTTTAATTCTTCTCGATAAACGTCTGTGTAAAATTTATCAAATTCTAAAAGCCTAAAAATTGTAAAATTATTGATTTTGCAAGCAAAAGTCATTTGAATAATGATAGATTTTACATAAAAATGTAGAAATGAATTTGCTAAAAGACTAGAAAATTTCAAACCCTTCAGGATATCATTAATCCGTAAATAAAGTTTTTTTTCCGTAAAATATAATTACGGTATACGAAAAATGAGTATATATCTTTCCAGAAATTTAAATCAATGTTTAATAATGAACCAAAATCATAAAAATAAAACACCAAAAATTTGTAAATTGGAATGCTGATGAATACGTCTTTTTTTGAAGTAGTTTGTTGAAATATTATTAATTTTATGAGAAGAAAAAAGCAATAATTGGTTTATTATTCTTAATTATCCATATATTTTGATAACCAACACTATTTTTTCAAATGATATTTAAGTTATATGAAAATAAATTGCGTACTTTACCTTTATATGAATTGTATCCACATGTAATGCATTGCGTTTTAATTGGGTTTTAAGTAATTTAGGATAAATATTAATGGGAATAATATAAAAATTGATAATCTTAATTCTAAGATTTCTAGAAAAGACAAGAATATTTTCAAATATAGTTGCTTATGCAGAGTTCAAAGTTTTAAAGTTTATTAAATTAGAAATTTTTCATTTAAGATTTGCTAATACAATTTTTTTATATGAAAATGCAAAATTATCACATGCTTTAAATAATGGAGCTGTTATAAAACATTTTGAAGCTTTAATATAGAATTCTTAAGGTATTTTTAATTAATTACAGAACATGCACCAGAATCCCCAAAAATAAATTTATTAATATTAATGAAAAATAACTTTATGATTTGCTTATAGTTATAATATATATTGCATGGGTATAAATTTATTACCATAATTCATACTGACAATGTAGGTGATTCATTTTAATTTATTGCATTTTTATACTTCCTCTTATTCTGTATGTTTATCTAAACTGTTCAAATTTGAAATTTCATATTGTAAATTTTCTTCGCCTATTGTTTGTATATTATTTCGGTTTAGTATATCAAAATATTCTTATATAATTGCTTTATTTTTCTTCCTTTATCACTGTAAAAAAATTCAATTATTTATATTTTGATAATTATCTTTAATCTACTTTGTGATTAATATATTGATAAACATATATATATATATATATATATATATATATATATATATATATATATATATATATATATATATATATATGAATTACAGTTTGACATTCAATCGTTAATATTTTTGATGGTGAGTACTGAAGATTCTCCAATGTCTAAAATATCTTTATAAAATAAATGTGTTTGATATCAGTATTAAAAATATTCCTATCAATATCCCAAAATTCCCTGAGGAATTCAATACTTTCAATAGTATTCTTCACAAACCATATTCACCCGAGTTGATTTCAATAAGAATGATTTTTATACTGAGAAAATAAAATGTGAAATCTGTAGGATCGATATCGTGAAAAACGATGAGCATTTCTTTGTTATCAACCCTCAACATTCAGAAAATTTGGAGGTGACTAAACTTTCAGTTTCTGAATTCGAAAGTTTCTAACACTTCTCATTCTATTGAGTGGTCTTGGTTATTTAATAATCTAAATGATGAAATATGAATGTATTTACCACAGAACAGAATTAATGAAACTTTAGAAACAGGAATTAATGAAAGTATATTCAAAATACATAATAGTTATGAGTATAGTTTTCGTTATCTTAAAATCTTTTTTAAATTGTGTTTTGTGAGCTTTAGGAATGAATAAATTAGCGAAACATTTTTTAACTTTCTTTATTTAGAAATTCCAATGGAATCGTGCCCATTAAAGAGTTTTGGGTAATGGAAAAGCTGATGTACTTTGAAGAACTTACAAATCATCCACTTTCTTTTCACACGATTAAGTTGTTCATAAACCTGATTGTTAAAAAAGCTCTTAAAAAAGGTGTGATTCAACACGCAAGGGATAAGAGAAGGAAGATTCAAGAGAAGGAGAGAATTGTTCCCAGTCTTTCAACAATTCTCTTCTTCCAAGACTGTGGTGGCTCTATTTAAAGGATTAACTACACATGACTGTTTACAAGGACTTTTTTTAATAGAATTATTAATTATATAAATTGTGGGACAAATCAAACAAAGGTTTTTAAATAGTTTTACCATACTTTCTTAGTTTGAGGATATTGGGAAGAAGTATTGGAAACCAGTGAACAATAATATAGGCAAGAGCTCTTTCATTGGAAATTAAATAATCATCATTTACGAAATTTATTTGTTTATCTCATTCATAACTAATTTGTAAAGTCACATAAAGAACAATTAAAACTGAATTAAATTAACTAAAACAAATGTAAGTAATTAGAAAAAGATAGAAATTGGGCAAAAACTTACTAAAGAATAAAGGCGTTAGCAAAAACAAATGTAGGTACATAGAAATATAAAAAAATTGTGGGTAATAAAATCACCTAATTTAATTATTTTAAACACTAAAATTGGAAATAATGATTATAAAAACTTGCATTTCATTTCTAATATAGCAAATTCAAAGTTTATTACATTTTAGAGTTGGATATCTTGGTGAAAATAATCAATGTTTTAAATGTTTGGCTCGAAAGTCTGTCATCCTTTTAGTTTTAAAGAAAATACTTTAAGAAATGGAGTTGGAGTCACTAAGACCCATTCTACAATCCACCCATTAGAGGAAAAGAAAAGAAAGAAGAGGTTTTACTGTGAGCAAATATACATCGTAATCCTTTTTGGGGTGTAAATCTTCGACATACTGCATATGTCCCTGGCTGCTAATCCACTAATTGACCAGTTTATTGCGACGTAACAGATATATCATATATATATATATATATATATATATATATATATATATACATATATATATATATATATATATATATATATATATATATATATATATATATATATATATATATAGGTAGATAGATAGATAATAATTGAAATCATTGAGATTTACTTTAAATTCTCGCTAGGGATGTAGTAAGTAATATCTTAACACGTCATGAGAATGTAATCATAAACAACATGTAAGAGTGTATTTCACGTTGAAAGATATAAAATGAAAGAAATGACAAATACTTTGTCATTTGAAAAATTTCTTATTGTTGGTAAAATTTTAACATGGGCTTCGATTTCAAAGATTGTCAATCACAAATGGTTCTCCAAATCAGCCATATCAAATGTTTTCCAAATTAGGATCTAAACTTGTGAAGAGATTCTTGTCTAGAGAACTTAACCGACTGAAGGATGCGAAGTATCTGTCACTTCGTACCAAACTGGTCAGTTTGTAACTAGGGATGACAGAGTTTTACTGCTTATAAGCTTTCAACGACATTTGTTGAATGTAAAAGAGTTTTAACGCTAAAACAGCCATGATGTATTTTTGCTGATAATTAAAACCACTTCCTTTTTATTTCCCCTATTAGATAATTTGATTGATCTGTCTCAATGACTTGAATCACAATCATTCAAATCTCTTTAATTCTAACACTAAAACTAAGCTTGTGAGTTCCACTACAAATATCGAAAATATTCATTATTATCTCCAACATTTTTTTTAAAAATCTAATAGCATTTGATTTGCATTTTAACAGGAAGACACAAATTATACAATAATAATTATTAACATTAGTCCTTATGGTAATTATATCAGGCATTTTTATTGTCGCATAGGAATTAAAAATTTCTATATACACTGATGGCCACCGTAAACGCAACACCTTGATCAAAGCAATTAATAATATGGAACTTACAACATGCATTATCAGAAAGTAAGTATGCAAATGATTAGAATTTTAGCGCAGACGCAGATCACGCATCCCTATTGCACCACTTCAAAACCCTTCTTAAGCCTTGGAGATTTCGATGATATAAAGTTTGACAATTGTATTTTGCTTGTAATTTTTCAAAAAAAAATAATAATAACTAGCAATTATGCTTTGTAAAAAACAGTGATCATTTTTTGATAAAGTATCCGAGATCAACATAGGAAGGATAGTAGGATACCGAGATTGATGATTTTCCGTCAGGGAAATTGGCAGTCATGTTTGACGAAACCAAACAACCGTTGTGATCGTTGGATGTAGGAGGGTAGGACGCACCAACGTGTTCGATTGCAACCACCTCTGTACACCACTTCATGTGATGACAGGCAAACTGTGTGGATGATCAGCCACATCGCGAACCATAACAAAGTAACACAGCACATTCTGTAATGTTCAGACTGTAATGACTCATCCAGTGGCTGCGTGTATCACGCCGTTTTAAGCAGAGCGGTTTGTCCACAAGACGTCCATTGCTTCATCTACCCTTGGCGCAGAACCAAAGACGTTTCCATCGCCAATGTTGCAAAGAAGGATGTAGAAGGTCTAATGGAACGAAATTGTCTTTACTGACGAATCACGCGTCTGTGTACAACACCACGATTGTCGCACTTGAGTCTAGAGGGAGTCGTGGGGAGAGGACGCTGAACTACTGCGTCATGCCCCGACACACTGGTCCCACACCGGGTATTATATTATGGGGTGGTATTGGATATCACAACAATCTGCTTTCGTGAAACTGGATTTTCTGTGATGGCTTCTTTGAAAACAAAATATAGAAAAATAACTGAGATTGGCTATTTCTAATATTACGCGTACTTTTAAATATGTGCTTTGCAAAGCAGGCCCAAAACAGTCACTAATATTTATTAAATTTGTTACTTATTTAATAAGTCTTGATTAAGTAAGTTTTCATTTAGAAACTTATTTTAATTTAATAAATTAATTATTAAACATTATTTTGAAATATGTTGTTTTGTATGTGTGTATATTTTTTCTTTCTAGACAGTTAATAAATTTTTTAAATAAAATTTTCTTATACTCGCCCACCCCTAGAGGCTCTTCCTAACAAATTTTAGTTTGAACTGTGGCCACAGATTTGCTGCTAATAGTAATACATGGTCAGTTACCTATGCGAAAACCACTCTCTTTTCTGTTCAAAAAGCCTGAAGTGGTATCGGAGAAGAATTCACTGTGCCTCTGAGACTAGAAGCGAGTGATGAGGTCGGATGATTCACGCCACTTATTTGTACTCTGGTTCGTTGAGCACCCCAGGAAGGAAGGAATCTACCTTACCTTAATCCCATCGCGCAAGGGTATGGTCGGAATATTATGATATGGGACTGACATTAACATGATGTTTTAGTGTTCTTCGAAGGAAACCAGAACACCAAGAGATGTATATACTTGAAAATTTTATGTGATCTGCCATGTTACAGTTTTACTGCAATGGCAAAGGATACTATATTGATGATAATGCAACAATACATCGTGTCAGAAATATTGAAATTTGTCTGGATAAATATCAGGTATGTTTACTATACTTTCCCTGGTCACCACAGAACACGGATTTCAAGCTCATAGAAAATATGTACAACAGGGTGGAAATATCCATCTGACTGCATTCCCTTTAATTTAAATGAATTTTACATTAAGTTTACAAAATTAATGCCTGAAGTTTATTTATTTTAAAATGCTCTATGATTTTCGACAGAAAACGTTCATGCTCAGACCGAAATAAGTACTTTAAAGGGTATATTTTCTCTTTCAAAATATGCCAGTATGACCTGACTGGAAGCATTTTTAAAACCGAAGGTCAGAGATTTCTATACTGAACTACGAAGATCTGTTACGTTCTCTAATGGTAGTTTTGTCACGTGAAGTGCTCCAATTTAAAGAATTCACTTGGGGATGGAGAGCATCTATGAGTATTCTGCTTGAATGCTGTGTTGAAAGTAACGAATTTTACTGCATAAGAAATGTTATTGGTAAAACATGTCATTATCAAGAGTTTTCTGTGTTAATGAAGATAGATGTATGGGCATATATATATATATATATATATATATATATATATATATATATATATATATATATATATATATATATATATATATATATATATATATATATATATATATATATATATATATATATATATATATATATATATATATATATATATATATATATATATATATATATATAATCATGTACACTTATTAATATTCCTCTATAAATAATTCATCTATTCGACTTTTCAATGAATTATGAAAGTTCGTTATTTTCATTTATTTTACTATCTGTATTATATTATAATCAAGAGATTGAAAGTATTAAAGACAGAGAACAGAAAAGCATGTTTATGTTATTCTGATAAAACATTCAAAATTATGTTATAAAACAATAAAAGCTCCAGATGTACTTTTTATATAAATTTTTCTAATGTGTTACATCATAAATTTTTGAGCATATAATACTGTTTATTTTTAAACTGCAGTAATATTACACTTACTTCTGAAAGATAATATCTTTCACTTTAACACCCACTGAAATAAGTCCAAATAATGAACAAAGTGACCTTTAATGGTATTAAATGTTTTCATATCTTTTTCAAGGTGTGTTAGATACGCCCACAAGTCTATCGGTGAGGGCAATCCCCCATTTTCTCTGATTAACAAATTGATCAAACTTGTTTTGTTACAAAGGAAGCATTTTCTAACTTTTCTTTCAGAATAAAGAAATCACCTTCTTACTAGAAAATTATTAAATGAAACAAGGTTTTAGCTTAATACTCTGTTTTTCTTAAATACTAATATACTAGAACTTTGTCATTGTAATATTATTAGACTTTATTTTTGGATATACATTTCTTGATGGGAATAGGTCAATATTGATGCACGGAGCCAAAGAGATAAATTTGATACCTTAAAATAATTGTATGCATAACAGTATTTAGGAAACATACATAAATATTATTGTTGCTTTGATTTAACTATTATACAATTAAACTTACAAAAGAGTTCATGTATTTTGAGAAAAATATTTACTTTAAAACACAGTTACAGAACAATACTGAATTTTTTAAATTTAGCAATTTGGAGTGCTTCTCAATTTGGCATCGATTTCCTTGATAATTTATAAAAATTTAATTAAAATACTTATATATAATCTGTAAGCTTAAGATGTGTTTAAGCAGATACAACTAGTTACTCATATTTCTGATTCTATACATATACGTTAAATAAGCATGCAAATTGTTTCATCACCATTATTATGCAATTTTTATTAGCGTATTTATGCTGTAGTCAATGAACAAGCTATGAAATAATTTTAAAATCAATCATTTTGAATTATAATTTAAATTCAAAAGCGTATATTTATACTATAATGTTACAAACTACTTATAATATTTACATGAAATTCTCACGTATCGTAATATTTTCCTGGAAGAAATTTAAAAAAGGAAGATTTTTAGACATATTAAACCGTGATTTGAAAGCTTAGGTAATTCAATCATTAATTCAGTGAGCCATGATTTCATGTTTTTGGATAAATTATTAATTATTCTATATAATAAAGTCTAAACTTTGTGAATGAATATTCGTACTACAACTTACTTGAAAAGTTTGCAAAATCAAAATTTGAATATTCCATATAAAGTTAATGCTTAGAAGACATTGAGAAATGACCTTGGTTTATACAATCTAATTATTGATTATTAATTTTAAAAACATGCCTTTTTTAATTCATTTGGATCAACTTGTAAATCAAGTCAATCATGACACAGAACACGCATTTTCTGAAGAATACAGCTCCAATTTAAATGACACATGTTAATTTGGTAAGTACTCAATTACCTTTTATTTCTTTACAAGCCTTATAAAAAACTGACATTTTATATGTAAAACAACTGGTGGCTTATAGAAGTTTTTTTCATTGGAAATGAAACAAAATACGGATATGCCTAACAGACTTTTTCTTTTAGAATTAAAAAAGTGAGAGATTTTTTTAGATAAATATGTTTATTTAAAAATTATTTAGAAGAAGCTAATTTGTTTACTTATTTTAATTAAGAAAGTTTCTAAGATACGAAAAGTTACACATACAATACATCATTTCTTAATGCAGCATTGCACTCTTATACATCAATTCGTAATGCAACATTGAACTCATTTCATCTATGGAATATCTATTTTTACAAATTTATCTTTATTTTTTAGTAGTACTATATAGGATCAGAATTTAATATTTCAGAGAGAGAAAATGGACAAGGAGTATAAAGATTTCTTAAGATCATTTTTGAGTAATATATGTACTTAGGTGTTTCATTTTAACACAACTATAATATTTAAATATGCTTTGAGTATATAATTCTATAACAATTTATTATGAAAAATACTTTACTTATAATTGTAATCTATAAATAGTAAGCTAAATTTAAAGATAAATACTGTTTAGCAACACTAAACAGAGCTTCATGTTTTCAAAAGTTAAATTTTTGAAAATTCAGCTGAACATTAAACTAGATCAGGTACAATTTCTCAAGGCATTGATTAGCTTTGGTTATTAAATTAGAGAATCGAGGGATAACAGTCATCCTTAATATTCAGTGAAGACGCAAGGAGCACAGATAAATTACTTCCAATATGATATTGATTGCTAAATAAGCAATATAGTTAATTTAACTATGTACCTCTAATGTACATTGCTTAAACATACTTTGATAAATGTATGTGAATTTTATTGTAACTTTGCATCAAAGTTTGAAAACTTTTACATTATACCTCCCTTCCAAACATTTTAAATATATTTTTATAAGAATTTTATGAACGAATGTCTAGCTTAAAGCGATGAGAAAACACCTATCAAATTGCAACTATACATTCAGAAATTTATGTATATAAAATGATAACTTATAAGTTGTCATAGTAAACCATCAGATTTCTTATAAAATAAACACGTAAAAGTAGGCGTTGATTTAATAAAACAAATTTATCTTAAATTTAGTTTAAATATATTTATTGAAGAACAAATTATACAAAATTTCTTCTCAGATCTAGATCTTAAGATCATTAGGTCAATACTCTTCTACAAAGAAAATATTTTATTCCACACTGCTTTTAAATTTGTAAATAAACCTTGATATTTTATAAAACATTGCCACACACACAAGTAAATATTTAATTTTATAAATAAATTTATTACTTGTTTTATAAATGCATACACTACTGGCCATTAAAATTGCTACACCAAGAATGAATGCAAATAACAGAACGATATTTATTGAACGCATACATTATAGTGGAAAGAACAAGTGATTATATTTACAGGAAATTAGGATGTTTAGATCTTGAGAAATCAGTACCCAGAGCAGCAACCTCTGGCTGCAATAACAGCATTTTTCCGACTAGGCATGGAGTCAAACAGAGATTGTATGGCATGTACTGGGATCTCAGTCCATGCAGCTTCAACACTATGCCACAGTTCATCGACAGTAGTGGATGGTGAGTAATGGCGTGCCAATCGCTCTGCAAACATTGACCACACGTTCTTAATTGGTGAAGATCAGGAGAACGTGATGGCCAGGCTAACAGTCAAACCTGTTCGGTATCAAGCGAGTTCAGAACAGTACAGGCAACATGCGGTCGTGCATTATCCTGTTGAAACAAAGCATTAGGGAAGCCTCGAAATAGGGCAGAGCCACGGGCCTTAATAAATTGGAAATGTAACGGTTGCTGTTCAAAGTGCCGGTAATGCGAACAAGAGGTGATCGAGACGTGTAGCCAATGGCATCCCATACCATCATTCCAGAAGATGGGCCAGTATGGCGATGTCCAATGCAAGCTGGCAATGCGCGTTCTCCACGATGCCTCCAAACACGGATGCGGCCATCAAGATCCTGCATACAGACCCGAGATTCACCTGTACAGATTACGTGATGCCATTCCCGCGTCCAAGTTCGTCGCTGATCACACCATTGAAGGCGCTCCTGTCTGTGACGCAGCGTCAATGGTAGCCAAAGCCATGGTCACCGTGTAGACAATCCATGCTGCTGCAAACGTCGTCGAACTGTTCGAGCAGAAACTGGTTGCCTTGCAAATGACTCCATTTCTCGACTCAAGTTTCGTGGCGTAGCTGTACGATCCCTTGTGACCATGCGGATAAGATGTCTGTTTTCTCTGCTGTTAGTGATGGGAGGGGGTCGCTGAGATCCTGCATGACGTTCCGTATGATTGTTCTGAACCCATCGATTCCATATTCTGCTAAAAGTCATGGGGTTTCGAGCAACGCGAGCAGCAATATTGCGGTACGATAAACCACAATCCCGGTAGGCTATAATGCTTCCTCGATTAAAGTCAGACACGTGCTGATAGGCATTTCTTTTTCTTACACGAGGCATTACAACAATTTTCTTTTCCGAAAACTACGTTGAAACGGAAATGGGGTATGAGAAAACTGCTGTCAAATCTCTGGTTTTATACACATTGTAGATGTCGCTACTGTCGCCTGCTTTGTATGAATGCGCTTAAAATCTAATCATTTGCATATTACAGCAAGTTCTACTTGTCATACAAATTTCACGTGTGCCGCTTTCCTGGTGTAGCAATTTTAATGGCCAGTAGTGTATATTACTAGAGATAACACAATTAAATCACAAGTATTTTCTTTTAAGACAAAATGAAAATTTAAATTGATATTGATAAATCTTTCTAGAAAAACTATAAAAGATAATAAACATTGTTAGATCATAAAATGTGTCAGCTTAGCCAATATTTCAAATTTAACTCATTTATGGAAAATTGTCAAAGTCAGTTTTAGTCATAAATTATGTTTATTGATAAAAAAGAAAATATATTGTCTTTTATTTTAAAATAAAGGACCTCGTTTACTAACTAATTTATCTTCAACAAGACAATAGAGAGAAAACTGCACATTTATGAACTTAAGCATATTTTTTAATAACCTATTACTTTTTCTAAGATAAGTATGTTGTTTATGAAGTCCTCATTATATCTCAGAGTTGAGTAATTAACTTGAAATATTTTGATTCATAAATTCTAAAATTATAAATCTTCATAAAAGTCATTTGATAGTTTGTTTTCTTATAACATATTCTGAATTTGAATTTGACATAAATGTTTTTTTTGAGATACTATCGTTAATAAAATGTTTGTGAATTTAAAATTACATGGTGAAAATATATCCTTTTAAAAATGGGAAAATATAATCAGACATCATGCTTTTTTATTAAGTTTATAATTGTATAAACACAATGAAACACAATGTGTTTCATTGTGTTTATGTCCATATGATTTTAAAGCAAAATAAATTTTAAGAGAACTGATTAACTCTATAAAAGAAAAAGAATTAAAAAAATCCTATTACATAATCTGCATGCTAAATAAGTGTTTCTATCTATTGTAAATTATCCAGTCCATATAAGTATTAGTGTATATATTTATATGTATATGCAAAGATAACTAGAAATATTGTATAAATATAACTTAACACATTTTCAGATAGTAATCTTTATTATTGAATTTCATAAGTTTCCAATGACTGATACATGTGACATCTTACTTCTGTGATTAAATCAATTCCTCTGATGCTATTTAAAAGTATTCTTCAAAATAATATTTTGATAGATCAAATAATATCTTAATAAATATATATCAAGTAAATAAATCATAATAAATCAAGTATAATATCAAGTAAACTGCATCACTTTACCAGTAAAAATAATAAAACTTGAAATAATTATAATTTTAAATTAAAATAATGACAAATAAAATCTATTTTAACTCAAAAATTTTCATCTTTTATGCTTGAACATTTTTACACAAATTAAGTTCGACGTATTCCATTTCACGTATATTATAAATGTTAGTCCAAACAAACCCATTGAATTCCAACTGAATTTCTAAGAGAAAATCAAGCCTTGTATTTCCGCATTCACTAATCAACATGTCAAACACGTGATGAGAATTATGTTAATTTTCTAATATGAAATCAACCTTTCAACGTCAAAGCAATTTAAAATTAATTCTCCTTACATGCATGATTTGAAAGCAATTTAATAATATTAAGATAAATATGCATTTAAAACTAATGTCTGTTTCATAATGCGTTCCCTGCCAAATTTTATATCACTTTTCCCCATTTTAAAAGGGATTTGCAGTAAATAAATCAATTTTGATCAAGGAAGTGTTTTAATTAATTATTGAAAGATTATTTCGTGTAGACGAATAGGAGAATTTGAAATATTGAACTTAATATTATGTGTTTAATATTGTCATGGAGTATAGTTATTAATTCCCATAGTTTATCACTTCAATTTACACAAGTAATAGTAAAGTTATATTATTATTATTATAGCTATATATATTTACTAACGTACTGAACAGGTTATTGTTAATTATCAATACTTTTTATAATATAATAATTAAATGGAGTTATAAATCTCTATGATAATTCAGTTGTTAATTTTTGAGTTTTTATTTTAAAGCATCACAAAGCTTTTAAAATATAACTATATTTATCCAGATCTTAATACTCTATATTAAAATGATATATAGCATATTGGATGCATAATAATTAATACGGAAATAGTTTTGAAGAACAGAGAAATATAGCGGGAAAAATATATAGATTTGGTAACTGGTGAAGTCATTTATATAACAGCAGTAATCATCTGTTCTCAAGACTCAATGCAATGGACATTCGAATCTGAGTGCAAGGTCTTTACATTCTGCTCAAATTGCAACCTGAAGCCGGCCTTCCCCCGATCACATCCTGGATTGTTTGGGGTTCGCTCTGGCGGATTTTTTCGCAAGTTCACTGCTGGTGCTCGATTTCACGCAGGTTCACGATGTCATGGACCCGATCTGGCTGCTGCCTCCAGATCTCTGAAGGATTGCAAATAATCACAACAATCATCTAGCACTTTTTGTTCCAAATATGAGAATAAACAACAATAAAATATTCTAACTTATTATTTTAATTCGTATTCCATTTATTCAATAATTATATTCTCTCAAAATTTATGGGAATTTTCTTATTCTGAAGGTATATTTCTAAGGTTATACATGTAGATGCTCTGAATACTATATTTGACTTTACATGCTATCTCATATTAGAGAAAACAATACAACTGTAAGGAAACTGTAAGAAATAAGTAAGGAACAAGTTATTTATTAATTCTTATATGAAAAGTTTGAATTTGAAGTTACGTATGAAAATTTAGTTTATGTTGGAGTTTTTTCAAATTCCTCAACATTTAATAATTTTATATCATTAAGGATTTTCTTTATTAAATAATGTGCTTTTTCAGTTAAATAAGAAAATTTCTTAAGGGAGTAAGAAGTATGTACGTTTATTTGCTTACAACTAAATTTGATTTTAAGTCTGTTAGAATATTAACTTATACTACGCTTTGTACTCACAAAATACTATATTCACGTGTGAAATTTGGCTTATAACAATTTTTTTAAAGTTTTAAAGATATTTAATCACAGCTCAATAATAGATATATGTCCACGTTGTTCAAAATTAAATTGCTCTACAGAAATCTACTCAAGCTTATTGACGAATATCTTTATGGTATTAGATTGAAAAGTTCATGGGTTTGAATCCCAATTCATGATTGGATGTTAAAGGTTAATTTGGAGCCCGATTTGTATTGTCGTTCATAGTCGCTCCCTCACTTTCATTAAGTTACCATAGACCTACAATTTTATGTAGCCAGACTGAAAATTATGAAATTATGATAACATTTCTTAAAATGATTAAGCTTTTAGGTTACTGCTAATTATATAATACGTGCTTGATTAGCAATCCAAGTTCTTCCTGTCATTATTTTATTCGAGTATAAAATAATGATTTCCTTGACTGTTTCCTTGAAATTATATCTATAGATGGATAAGAAGCTTTATTTTACATAATTAAATAGCATAGTATCTATAAGTTTAATTTCATAAATCTACTTCAATAAACATTGCCTGAATTCTACAGTTAAACTCATTAAATTAATAAAGTTTACATCTTTATATGCAATGCGAAATTTAAATTTTTTATTAATATTGTTCATAAATATTTTACTACAATTTCATATTATGGTCTAAATTTTATATTATATTCCATGCACTAGTCTAATTGTAGAACATTTCTAGCTATTTTATCTAGAATTTACCTAGAATTAAAAATTATTTATGAACCAAAGACTGAAAAAAAAAACAGAAGAATGGTTGATGAACAAAAGAATAAAATGAAAATCAGACTTATCTCGAATAACGAGAGTATAAGTAGAAAAGATGTTTTTTTCTCTAAGCTAGAATATGTTATGCACTTATAAATTATGTGTTATTTTGAACACACTTTTTTTATTTAAAAGTTAAACAAATTGTTTAATTATTTCAAATTTGAACTCAAGATAAAGTAAAAATTTATTTTAAAACCTAAATACTATTTTTATTTATTAACTTAATTATTTCTTATTTGATCGCTTTTTATTTATTTTTTTACAATTATTATTACTTAATTTGGGAGCATTTTTATTCCTGCGAACAATTGAATTAATATTTATATTGAATAATCAAAACTTTAAATATATATGAGTGCTTATGAATTCATATGATTATTCATATCAAGGATAATTACTGAATTTAACTAATATTTAATAATTATATAAGAAAAAATTATCCAGATAATAATAAAAACAGAGAAATTTAAATAATATTTCATTTATATACATAAAAATAAAATATTTAAATACTGTTTATTTAAATTTAATTCTGAATATTTTTGTTTAACTATTTAGAATAAAAATATATACATACTAGTTATAGATTTATTTTTTACTTGTATTTCACTATTTGAAATGGATAACGCACATATTCCTTCATTTGATACAACTTCCTGAGGCAGTTCAGTTACCTTGATTCGAAAACATGAATCTATACATAAAGCTTAGAGAGATAATATCTTTTCCATTCTCTTGGAATTAGATGAGATCGTTTTCTGATTCTTTATCTTAAATCCTGATGCAGTGGGGTTGCTGACTTTCGTCAAAGATGCCGAGGAAATCTTTCTTATAATGCAGTATTTCTTTTAGTAACTTTTATTTCTGATGACAGATATATCCTTTCTTTAGATCGCAAACACATTTTTCCAATTTGATAGCATATTTTGTCATTTTTTTTTATCTCTTTTGAAGCTTAATACTGCAAACTGATGTGGGAAATTTAAACGAAGAATATCTTATTAAATTATGTATAATTTATTACTACAATTACTTATTAATTTATTTAAAAAACAATCCTGCTTTAAATTTGATTAAGGATTAAATATTATTTTCAGTTTAGGTGTGGAATATCCAACTGAAATGTCAAATTACGAATAATTATATTTATATTTCTGAACGACTGTTAAAAGGATTATAGTTTCTGTGTTCTTTACATTGCTTTAATAGATAATTAATTCATAATTATATAATTTTATCGAATATATATATATATATATATATATATATATATATATATATATATATATATATATATATGTATGTGTGTGTGTGTGTGTGTGTGTGTGTGTGTGTGTGTGTGTGTGTGTGTGTGTGTGTGTGTGTGTGTGTGTGTGTGTGTGTGTGTGTGTGTGTGTGTGTGTGTGTGTACATAAGAGTTGTATTTAAAAATATATTTTACGTCTCTTGTTTATGTGGTGCTGGTGGGACTAATACTCATCTGGTTTAGTGGAACTAGACCAGATCCATGAGGTCAAAGACAGCCAAAAAGTCTAAAAGTAGATGTGGACCTTTCACAGCCTCCTCACGAGAAAACCCCAAGCATGACAAGATGTGTTGCGGGAAAAATGGAGCATTGTCGCACTTGGAGCATGTTGGGTATTTACTTTCACCATCCTCAAAGATCAGACACTTCAAGTGGCCAATAGAAAGTCGAACCAGTTCCGTCCGATGTACTCTGGAGCCCTTAATTGTTGTGGCGTCTCCAGGATGTCTTTGGAAGTACCAAAGATAAGCAGGAGGGTCAGCCCAAGTTTTAGAAGTAAGTTGTTTAGTAATGGAAGAGATCTCTGATGGTGTTAGTGCCATGCGATCTTCCGGGTTTAAGGGATTACTGGCGGCAGCCTTTGCAGGTCGTCGGTTACTTCATTCCCAGGCAGACCAACATGCGAGGGGACCCACTGGAGGTGGATTGGATATTGAACTGAAAGACATTTTTACAAGAGTAGAATACTTCTACTAGTACTGTCGCCGATGGATTGCCAATTGAAAAGGTGCTGGATCGAGGATCGACTGTCTGTAAGGATCCATATTTCCGTGAAATCATTTTGTGTATTGTTAGCTAACAAAGAAAGTCCACTCATGATGGCGATGAGTTCCGTTCTGAAGACGAATGTGTGGTCAGCAGTTCTTTTTTCAAGCTTGATGGAATGGTTGGGGAGTTCAATACTTACTCCGATGCCAGCTGCATTGGTCTCTAATTTGCTTCCATCAGTATAAACCCTGGCTGCTCCGATAGGTATCTTGTCAATTTTCTGTAGAGCCAATTGCTTTAATAAATATGGGTGATCTGACTTTTTACTTGCTTCGAGTATTAGGTTGGGATAGAAAGTGACTCCTTGGAGGCCAAACGCAGGGTTAATCAAAGGTGTCAAGCAGAAAGGCTCAACATAAGGATACAGAAAGTTCTGGAAATGTGCTTGGGAGAATGGACTATTACGTTTTAATCTTTGGTTATTACTCCAATTAATTAAATATTCTGGTGTTCCATGTTGGTCTCCAAAGCTGATCAGTTTATTGAAGTACTTGGTTAAGCAATACTTCCTTCTCATATGTAATGGTTGAAGGTCACACTCGTACAGAGCTGAATTGTTAGGGCGGCTGTTGAGCAGTCCTCCAATGATCCTAGCAGCGCTCTGCAGAATTCTTTCAAGCTTTTGAATGTTAGAATCAGAGGCACAAAAATAAATGGCTGAACCAAATTCCAACAAAGGTCTTATTAAGGAAGTATAGGTAATTTTCAGAGTAGAGGCATCAGCACCCCAATCCTGCCCAGAGATGTATTTTAATACATTTAGGCGTTTTCTGCTTCTTTGGACTAGATCTTCAATTTGTCATTTACAAAGAATCTCTTGATTCAAGGTAAATCCCAGATATTTGGGATGTTTTGAATATGGCAGTTCATGGCCCTTCATGAATACTTTTGGCTTAAAATTATAAAGGTGTTTATTGGTGGTGAAAAAGCTGACCACTGACTTCGTGAGATTGAGTGACAATTTGTGGTCTATAGCAAAATCGCTAACTCTGCCCAAAGACTGTGAAATAGTATCTTCAATAGATGAAACGTCGTGGCCTGAGCACCAAAGGACAATATCGTCAGGTAATAAGCCAATGCAGCCATTTCCAAAAATCCTCCTTTCTACACCTGCCATGAACAGGGAACTGCCATGAAAAGTGTGGGACTGAGGACTGATCCCTGGTGAACTCCTTGGCCGAGCTTAAAGTCCTTAGAGAGAGATTTATTAAATTTAACTCGTATTACTCTGGATTTCAAAAAATCTGAGATCAAATGTAGAGCTCTATCCTTTATTCCAAAATTTTTTAACATATATAAAATGAGTTTGTTTCTCCAGACCGTGTCAAAAGCCCTGTATACAACCAGAAATGCTACTATGGTGTGATTGGTGGGATTTAAATTATGGGCATCTCTGACACTTTGGCAGAAGTACAGGACCTGGTCTTCTGTACCATGCTCTGTCCTAAATCCATACTGTTCCTTGGGTAGCAGATCATTGTTTTCGAGAAAGTAGATGAGTCTTCTCAGGTCTTCTCAGTATAATTTTTTCCATGATTTTACATGGTATTCTTGTCAAGGCGATAGGCCGATAGCTCTCAGGGGAAATAATTACCTTACCAGGTTTCCTAATGGGGGTATGGTGGCTCTTTTCCACTCCTTTGGAAGTCGGCCACTATTTCAAGATTGATTAATTATATCCAAGAGGTATTTGGTGCCATTTGGGCCAAGATCAGTAACAATATCCTCATGAATGTTATCAGGTCCTGATGATTTCTTCGAGTAAATGGCATTTAAGGCCGGTTCGAATTCTTGTATAGAGAAGTCAGTCAAGAAGACAGGATCTCCCAGTTCCGAGCTACGGCACTTGTGTACATCAGTTTTGGCCTCTCTTTCAGTACATTTGTCGTCTCTGTCAAAGCTCACTCTGCTTATTTTTTGATAATGACTGCCAAATATATTAGCGGTAGATTTGTCATCTATTGGAGGATGACCATCCGGAGTCAAAATGGTGTTGCAGACCTCTTCTTGAGGTTGATCTTTACTCAGGGATTTGGCAATTTTCCATAACTTAGATTTATTTGTTCTAGCATCAATTGTATTACAAAAATCATACCATGACGTTCATTTCTTTGTTGCGTAGAGACGTTTAATTTCAGCATTAGTTCTGTTAAATTCAACACGAGTACAATCACTGTTGGTGTGCTTGAGTTCCTGGTACAGTCTATCTCTTTTATAAACAAGAGGTCGTATGTTAGGATCGTTATTTAAGTAGGTGGCTTTAAAGCGCCTGAAATTCCCTCTTGGTATGGTTTTCTTTGCATTACGGATCACGATATCTTTGAAATTGAGCCAGTTTTCATCAATTGACGGGTAAGTGAAAGTGAGGTGAAGTCTCTTTCTGTTAGTTCAGCATAGGCCGGCCAATCAGCTTTTCGGAAGTTCCAGAACTTTTCTATTGTGTTAGGTCTCTTCTTTGGTGTTTTCAATTCTATTTTTATCGGGAGATGATCACTTCCTATGTTATCCAATCCATGAGTCTTGTTTATGTTTTCAAAATATATTGCAAGCGATAATACTTAAATGAGTTTTTGCTATTTTTATTGCATCTAAAAATATACTTTACATTTAATTCACTTCATTCATATTTTTATTTGAAAAATTTATATAAACTCTTACTCATTTTTACATTTAATATCATTTGGAAGAAATAAATTACTCGCTATATTTCAGAATTCTACATCAAGATATCTATTCAAAATAAATATACAGGATCGTAAATGCCCACAAAATAGAGAATAATTATCCGACAAAAAATTAACTATCATAATCTGCATTTGTCTGAAAATTTACCAGCGCAGAATAAACATTATATAGAATATTTTATCTAAACTTATTAAATTTAACTATTTTTGAGTTTTACTCATTTGAACTTGTATTAAGATTTTCCTCATCCACTAATTTGGAAAAGTATCTTACTTGTTGATTCCTACATTCAAATTGTCTTTTATATTAATAACTCCTTATATTGATAAACAGATCTTAGTTTTCTAAATATGTACCAATTAATTTAAAGGTATTTAATTTTTTATATTCTTTTACTTCATTCGGGATTTTAGGTTTAATTACAGTTTGTAAATTAGACACGTTGAGTCCATTTTACTCAAGAAATAGGAGACAGGATTCAAAAGTTTCCAAACTGAGTATATAACATAAGAAATAATATGGATTAATTTGCTGAAGTACATCTTTAGTGCAAAAAGACACTTTTGCCATCACCTTAAAGTTCATTGAAGAGTGTCTGAAATTTATTTTTGACCAAGTGCTTTAACTCAGCATGTGATGCACAAATAACATCATCTGAAAAATAAAATCGATGACCCTGCAAGTTTCTTGTTAGCTCAGGAAATATGATGAAATCGCAGGGTGCAAGATCATGTTGCTAATGAGGATGAGGAAAACAGTTGTTTTCATTTTCGCTAGAAAGTCATTTACGAAGGAGCATATAACAACATACATTACTGCTTAGCTCTCACTTTTGGTCTCTTCTTTCGGATCTCTTCACGTAAACGACACATGATATCGACGTAAGCTAATTTTCTCACCTTCAGTGATTAATTCCAGATCCACAATACCCTGAATATCGAAGAATAACTCCAGCTGTCTTTTCCTTTAGAGTAATATTAGAGGGATTTCTGCTTCCGTGGATATTGTAGTGATATCCACCTTGCCGATGCTTTTTCTATTTAAGGGTCGTACAAAAAACACCATTTGTCTTCTCAAGTAACAATTCGGTTCGATAGGGAAGAATCTTGTCAGCGGTAGAGATTGAGTCTCTCGCCATTTCTATTCGAATTCCCGTTGGTCTATTTAACATACGGAGAAGGATATGTACACACACCCTATGCAAATTAAGTAAGAGGGTAAATTAGAGGCCTTAGTCAGTATCCACTGACATGTGGCCTTTAATTTTCCCTCTGATTCGTCTATTTGGCACCTGATTTGCCTACTTTGGAAGTCACAGGAAGGCTAAGTGTTAGTCGTCTTTGGCACTTTCCCTGCTTTCCTTGAAGCGATGATGCGTCTCAAAAGTTTGCATTCTCGATAACGTTTCACTCTCGTAAACATGATGCAACAATTCGAAAGTCACCGAAACACTTTTTCTCAAGTGAACATAAATTTTTATATTGATTCTTTGCTGAACTGACGCTTTCTTTCTATATAAGGTTACAAAATGCAACTACCTGCAGAAAACTCTTTCACCATTTTGAACATGGGATTGAGACAAGCCACTTTAAGAAATTGGAAAAAGATGTAGTAACAAAAAGAAGTTCTAGTCAATGCTTCAAAAACATTTTACTTTATTGATGCAGGCCGGGGATTTTTTTAATTCTACCTCGTATATTCATATTTTACTGCAGAAACTTTATACAGTATATTTTTTACTAAGAAAACTCTGTCAAGAATAACATGGTTGTCTTAAGCAAACATCTCATACTGAACATAATACACACTAACAAGTCTTTAGAAAATACTGAAGTTTCAAGAAATAAAACTAAATATTATGGTAGTTTTACTTACTGGAATTTTAAGCAACATTCTTCGAGCTCTTTCTCCTTCTTTGAGATTTGCTCTGGGAAAAAATGCTATGGATAAATCCTCTAAATCAATCTTGTCATTGTAGGCAGACTTCAGGTACTGCTTTTACTATCAGCGTAGGTAAAGTCATTCAATCCAACATTAAAAGTCTCCAAAGTGCGTCCATCAGGTGACTCTCTTTTGACCAATATCTAAAAAGAGTCATTCAAAGTGCACTACACTTCCATTCATGTTTCTCTAGATTACATATTATGTTGTGCAGATTAAGACAGTATTTAGATAGGATTGTCCTTTTTGCTTATGATTCTTTGAAGATTCAAAGGCTCATATACTTGATCTTGCCTGAGGAATACGATAACATATAAAAAATAACAGTCTAACCTGAGGAATAAGATAACCACATGCAGTCATTTCATGCAATGTATCGCTTGTATACATTACATATTTATGTACATGTAAATATACTGCACAGCACAAAGTTGTTTCGATAATCAAAAAAAAAGTAAGTTATCCAAAATTATTGAATACATAAGTTAATTACATGTATTATGAAAATATTGCTACATATTTTAAAACTATTACATATAATTAAATCTTTATTTTTATTTTATTCTTAATTAATGAAAGCAATTATTCTTAAATCCATAATAATTAAGCTTTATAAAAATGTGTTTTACATTAAAAAACAAGCTTTAATTTATTATACAGTAATTTGCTTGGATTATCATTTACATTTTCCACAGAGATTTAGGTTTTTTTATAAAAGAATAATATAATAATTCTATTTTCTATAGAATATTTAACATGATTTCAATTCAATTGTGTTTTAAAGGGAAACATATCATTCAAATTTTCATCATTTAGATTTTTGATGGATTTATTTTTTCTACTTAAAATGTTTTGTGTTAATTAAAAATTTTAATTGAAACAGATGCTCAATGAAATTAGGCATGTTTTTGGCTGAATAAATATCATACTAAAAGATTTTGCTAAATTTTATTTATGTTTTATATATTTATTTCATTCTAACTGACTTATATTACATTCTAATTTAAAATCAATCACTGGTATCATTAATTCATAAATCAATTCGGTCATTTTAGAATCAAAATTTGTTTAATCATTAACACAGTATTTTATTTGCTTCTAATTCAAAATGAACTGCAAATGGTTTCTGAATTTCATTTCAAAATAAGGTGAACATTCTCATTTCTCAAATAAATATTTTTTTACATAAATTAAAAAATAAATAAATTTTTATTTATTTCAACTATTTTTATTCCATTTCTTTTCTATAAGATGTACATGTGGTAACATGTTTTTAAAATTTTTAATGAACAGAAATCTTATACAATAATGTTTAACGTGTATTATCTTTATTTGTTTTCTTAAGTATTTAAATTTCCAATTAAATAATAAAAATAATTTTAGATGTTTTTATCAATTTCAATCTTTATTTCAAAGTGCAAATTAATAAATTCACAGCGATATTTAATTTTATAAAAAGTATCTCTTCAGATTAAAACTTTTCAGTTATTGTTACTGGCATCATGCAGATAAATTTTACCTTTTAAGTTAATAATTATGAATATATTTTAAATGAATAACTAGTTATCCTATTATTGCAGCATTTCAACATTTTTTTTGACATCAAAGAACAAATATTACTGAGAAACTATCAACATATAAAATAGTATTATATTACTAAATATTCTAGGACTACTTTTTCAAAATAGATTAATAAAGAAATAGAATTACTAAAATTTTAAGTGATGTTGATACTTCTTAAAATTATAAAATTGCTTGTTTTATCAGACTTCAGATAGCGTATTAAAATAATATTTTGGAATGTTTAATTTTTGTGTAATTACTAATTATTGGCTTATAATCAAAAAACAATTAGAAAATACATTGATTTAATGAACCTCTTTGATAATATAATATTTCATAAGACACTTATATTCTGCTTTTGTATTAAATTTGTTCCATTCACCAATATATTGAAATAAGACAAATTTAATAAAATTTACTTTGATAAACGTAAATAATGTAACTCAATTTGTTATTTGTTATTTAAAAGAATGTTAAGAAATAAATTGTAGAAAACGAAAAAAAAAAAAAAGCTAACAATTCACCATTTCCATTACGGATCCAATTACTTAAGCAAATGAAAACAAACTAAGTGTTTCTTATTGGCTATTAAGTCAAATGGAGATTGCCATTAAATACAATAAAGATGCTTTCAAGCAGCTTTTCCAAGATCAGTTAAAAGAAAAAAAAAATCTTTCTCGAGCCAAGACAGAAATCCATTAAAAGTCATTTCTTAAATTGAAATTCTTTTAGTTTAAAATGTAGAAATAATGAATAGAATGAAGATTTAAGTACCTTTTATTGCAGATTTTAATAAAAACTGAGAGTTAAATGGAATAAAATATATTTTTATACAGAACATTTAAAAATCCTTTCAGTCGAAAAATTATTTCATTTGAATAATTATGTTTGGTTACTGTATAAAAAATTTATAAATTTTAATGATTTCTCTCAGCAAAACTGATGAATGCAAAAATAATTAGAAAATATGTTAGGGATAACTCATAGCAGTATTTTCGCTAAGCAGTGTAAGCGTTCCTATTGATTGGCTTAACTGCATTGCCTTTATTTGCATAATCCTCTGTCGTCATCACAATAGGCTTATAACGAAGATCATGATCTGTGATAGAATTCTTTGTCAACGTTATAAGAATAAGCCTCTTATTATTGATTGGATGAGCTGTCTTCTCTTTCTAGAATAAATCTTAGAAAAAAGCTATTAGTTTACTTTCTGTAAGATTTGGAAACAGCTTTTTTGTTACATTTTTCCTAAAAATATGTAAGAAAATTAGAAATCGTCAACAGTTTGGATTACTATGGATCACAGGGAGAATTGAATGTAATGCTAATATTTTTTCTCTTAATCCGCGAAATGCATAGTTAATTTTCAGTAAAAATATTTGAAAAATAATAGACTTTGTACAAAACAGAATATTTTCACAATTTTACTACTTTTTCCAAAAAATATATAATTGCCGTGTTTATAAATATTAAAAAATAATATTATATACTTTACACTTTATAACATTAAATAATAATGAATGCTTAATTTATTGCAAGTAAATTTGATAAAAATTTATTTTAATAATTTACAGTATTTCTCTGTTATTCTATGCATTTACAATTTATAATATTTCTTTATATAAATAATTTCAATGTGTAAACAATGCTTATTCTCTTATGCTAAAAGCCTAGTTTTCAGAAAACATTTTCTTTCTAAATATTCAAGTTCAAACGTTATAGAACAGTACACTTAAAAAGTTAAAAAATATTCAAGATAACTTATTAAATGCGTGTCAGTGAAAAATATTAACCCTTTCATATTAATGTATGTTGAATCTGCAACCATGGAATAAATATTGCATTTTTAATTTGGATATTTAAATTAATTAATAATATAGCATTCCTTATGTCATATACTTATATATTGTCGTGTACTAAATTATAGTTTTATGTTAAAGTGAAATTCATAGTTATCTCATATAACAATACTGAAACAAACGTGATTGACATAAAATCTCTGTAAAGCTCAAGATGAATTACGTTTTATTTGATGCGTTTTGCAAATAAATCTATTTAAATTCTATAGAAATTAATTCTAAATCAAAGCATAATTTAAGTCAAATAAATTCCTTTTATTAATTGCAAATCTGAACATAGTTACTATACATTGAAAAGATTTTGTAAATATTTTAAAAGATATTAACATTTGTCAATCCATTGCAAAGATAAACTTTTTTAAATTATAAGTAATTTGTTAAAGTCACTATAAACTGTTTAATATTGTGCACTATATGAATTAAGTGAACATAGTATAAGAATTTTAAACGTTAGAGAACGAATTGCATATGATATGTGTCAAAATCATTTATTGTATGTTTAAAAGTTTATAAATTACTATCAGTCTACAAATGAAATAGGTAAATTGAAAATAATTCCCTAACTTTTTTCAA